>MU184528.1:0-56889 GCA_016904865.1 Pissodes strobi
ATGGAAGAGATATGTCGAGGACGTATTATTCGTAGCCTATCGGTAAATGTATATTTATATATATTTATGTGTGCCGGCTTTCTGCATACAGTTGGTTGTTCTTTCCGAGCTCTAGGGTGAATTGGATTCATGTATGCAAGGAGTTTAGGGAAGCCAAGAACTTGATCAGCTCTCCTTTACCGATAGGCTACGAATAATACGTCCTCGACATATCTCTTCCATGGTTTTGGTTTTAGGCTAACTGTTTTTAGAGTTTTTTGTTTGAAGTAGACCATGGATTGGTTTGCTACTGTTAGTGATAGTGGTTATCTCATCGCTGCTTCATCAGTTTTCCTGTATATTTAACTATCATACAAAGTAAGCATTCTTGAAGCAGTGGTCTGAAAGGTCTGTTACGAGCGCTTCTTGTACTGGTATACTTGGATACAATGGTTTGACGTCAAAACTAGCTAAGATTTCTTTTGTGTGTATTAGTATTGATAGAGTGTCGAGTATTTGGGAGAAGTGTTCTGGGTTTTTCACATATGAATCGGCCTTTTCTACTACGAGTTAGTTCGTATTAGCAGCAAAATATCTAGCCAGCACCTCACAGATACTGGTAGATATTTTTCCAAGTTGGATACTGGCGAATTGAAGACACTAAAATATAAGTCGAAGAGGGACTCCATTTTTGCGGATTTTTGAGAAGCCGTAGAGGTTTGATTGTATATTCTTGATTCTTTAGAAAATATATAAAACTTTTTGCGATCTTGAGGACGCCATCTCACTTAGTAAGCTGTTTGTTTTTTCCATTTCTAGTGCTTCTCTGATAATGTGAGATTTGTAGTGCTGCACTGTGGCTATCTGTTCAACTTTGTTGAAATCGATAAAGTTTCTTATTAACAAATGGTCTAGATAGAGCGCTGCGGTAGTCTGCTTCGTTCTGAGGCGTCCTTGTGCTCCACTGCTTAATTTTCTAGCTTTATTTTCTTTTTTGGTGCTCCAAGCACTTGGGTTCTCTGCGGCTTAAAAATTGACTTGATATGAAGCTTTCTTAGGATTATTCCAACTTTATATGTATATTTCTTCGTTGTTTCGTCGTTTCTTCCTTGTTTGTTTGTGTTCATTTATTGTCTTTTTAATATTGTTTCTAGACTAGCTATGCTTAAGGGCGTTTATTTGTTCGTTTATTTTATCTTGCCTTTGGGCATGTCAGGCGGTAGGATCGAGATATCAATGTATTTGTCACTCATGTGATGGGTGGTGGTGGTGGGATTCAACCTGTATGTGGATTGCCACTTTTAGGATCACTTCACACTTTACTTGAAGTGAAGCATTTTTTTTGATAATTATAAAATATATCAAAATGAGCAATTTAACGTTAGTTTTTCTTTTTCGTAATATCTTACACAATATTTAATGGATAATTTTTATTTCGCAAATGGTATATAATTTGCGACACGTTTTTCTTATTATTAAAGTTAAAAGGTAAGCGAGAAAAGATTTTAATTAAAAACGTCGTGTTTGCATTCTAGAGCGTCACCAGTTCTTACCAACTAAACTGGAAAAGCTCCGCTGGTGTTGTACGGGGTTGTTAGGCATGTTTATCAAACAAAGAAACTCAATCTTAACTTAACAAGAAAATACAATCTAAATTTACGGATCAATTTATTAGCTTCGAGGTTTTTTTTACAGCAACAATCCTACAATGAAATTTTTGCAATTTAAAGGCGACAAGATATTTAAGAAAAAAAGTTTACGAAAATTGTTGAATCTAACAGGCGAAGGAATGTCAAAGGCTATTAAGTAATTAACAATAAGGGTACAATATGATAATTGTACTGAGACCAATTCTGTTGTTAACTCGGTACTGTATGCCTTACACCTAAATGCTCTAAACACTACAATCCGAAGTGATCACTTTGGTTTACCTAACCTTATTGCATATACGTATGCGTGCGCTAGTAGCTGCACCAATTATAAATGTAGCGATAATAATATCAATTGATAAATGACCACATTAATTATATCAATCGACCAGATAAACAAATGAATAAATGAAATCAATCTAACTTAGACCTTGGCCGACAATAATAGATTTATATTTAAATATTAAAAAAAAAACGATTATCAATTGACCAGAAAAATAAATGATTAAATAAACTTAAGCTATCTTAAAGACTGGCCGACAAGACTAAATCTATATTTAAATATTAAAAACGATTATTAATCGGCAGGAAAAATATCGTATTAAGAACCTAGTCAACGATACCCCATTAGATCCGGTTCGTCAAGCTCAGTAGTGGAGGTAGGAAGTACATCTGGTGGAGGCGCCGGGCACGTGTAGCAAAACCCAGGTACTGCAATGGTATTCGATAGCCCCGATGATAAAATTGGTAGAGGACTCGATAGCCCGGTGATAAAACTGGCAGTCGTATAGCCCGGTGATAAAACTGGCAGTGGTATAGCCCGGTGATAAAACTGACAGTGGTATAGCCCGGTGATAAAACTGACAGTGGTATAGCCCGGTGATAAAACCCTGTAATAACCCAATACTAATTAGACGAAGCCCCTTATTTTAATGAAAAAAACTATAGCCCCCCCTTGCATACATATATTTTTTCTTTATAAAACAAATCCCCCAAAAATTATCAATGTATTTTCAATGACCATCAGCAAATAAAAGAAATACAGAAGGTACAAACAATTTGAATGTAAAAAAGAAATAGGTATAAATCACCCCTAAATAATATAAACTTCCCATATGATCAAAGTCACATTAAAATAAAAATTCAGATATGATAAAAGGAAATAGGTAAAAAAACTCATGAAATGCAATGCAAATGGTGGTCAATGTTAAAAATGGTTAACACAGATAAGGCAATTAAATCTTTAAATTTGACAACAAAACTTTAAGTAATTACCTCTCTTGAGTCGGAGGGTGGCTGGAGAATCAACGGTCTCGATCTTGTAAGATGAGCTCGGAAAGCCTCTAGAAATAATGGAAAATAGTTATTAGCATCATGGCGTCCATGTGTTTCACAAGCAATAGAAAAAAACTAATTCCAGAAAAAGCTTACCTAATGCAGTACGAATATCCCAATAACTTGGTAGTGTCGAGCACTGGTTAGGGACTTACTCACAGATCCCCTTAGAAGGGCAGTATTAACACAATACAGAAAGTTGAGTCCACTATGACTGCACTAAAGCAAAATGCTTCCTCTCACACCGAATGGTATTTCTAGAAGAACTCTGCATCCTTTCAGTCAATTTGCCTTTCCACTTCCACGAGACTAGAAGAAAAGAACGTCGAATCAGAAAGAAAAAATTGTAGGGCCGAGAACTGCTATATCGTATTCTAACGATTCGATACGAGGAAAAATTCTAAGATAATAAACGACTTAGTTCTCGTTTATTATGGTTGTAAAACGACGGCGGAAGCCAGAATTAATGAGCTGAAATTAAAATTTTCAAGAAATGCTAGGAGATACTCCTACGAAAATGATAAACCTTTAAAAATCTAAATCGAAAGCAACAATTACGGGAGGCTAGCCCATTCCTACTACCCGGAACTACCAACCGAAGTTACAAAAATTGAAGCCTGCCGTGTGGAAAGATAAATCAGAGGTTCCAAAAAGTTAGCAGAAATGATCAGCCGGTGACTTGAATTAAGCACATTAGGGGTTCCCAAAAGTTATGAAATGTTTAAACCGAAAGTAGAATATGAATTTGACGGATCCAATGAGGCTTTACAGTAGGCTTTATTAACCCAATTCTTAAAAATATAGAACGGCTTGCTGGCCGTTCTACGGTAATGTAATATAAATTAAGCAAAGTTATACTAATAACATAATATCTTATTTTAGTGGTTTGATCAAACCTAAGCGATCTGTGGCTCGCTTATCAACTAAAATAAATATAGTCACAAAATGTCTGAGGGCAACATAAGAGAAAGGGATGATCAAAACAGCTACTCAAGGCCACAACAGTGTTATAAAAGCAAGTACAAATATATCATTAACCTATATGTAGAATAAAATTAATTTACATTAATAAATGCGGCAACCTTAAGCTTATTGACAACAAATCGAAACAATAAATTTAGAATGAATTAACCGAAGAGGTCAATACTCAATAATTTTTACCGCAAAATATTGCATATGTTGTTGCTAAATGTAGCATATAAAATGAAGTTTAAAATCTTTTACACTGGCGAAATCAGACTGTTACAAATTGCTAACAAAGATATTTAATACTTACCCTTAAAAAGAATTAATGATAGGACACCAAATGTCCCCCCTAGACCCATTGCTATACCAAGAATAACAACTATTATACATCTGGAACTGTTCAGAATTTTACCACCAAATACTGGGTATATTTTGAAGGACAGGTACGTCTGAAAGGGAGAAAATGGTGATCATTTGAAGTTTTTAAAATACCACCATTTTATAGATAGAAACTAATAGGCGCTTTAACAATCTTCTGTTATATGTTCACAAAAATGTATTTTGCCGCTAACTTAGAATCTCGATTTAACCAGAACTGAAGTGGCAAGGTACTAAAATAAAAATACTTTAATGGTACGTAAACAGTATAATGAGGCAGCCAGATACTTAACGACTTTGCACAGCTATAAGAACAACATATAATTCCTAAATTGGGGCCAAGTCTTAGCATAAAAAATGCACTCCAATTTGGTCATCCTACTATTAGGTGCAATCGATTATTGATGAGATTGCAAAACCACAAAGGATTCTAAAATCTGGCAAACCAGTATTTTCAGAGAAATAATCGAAACAGTGCACAAAAATTCGAGGGCTGTTGTCCCAAATCGATCGCTGCTTTCATAAAGTGATGGTTCAAGAAACACACATCATAATAAGTAACTACAGGCATTGCCCAATCAAAAATGAGTTCTAAATTAATAAATTATCTTACCTGAATAACCAGAACAAACCACCCAAGAGAAAATGCTGTCGAAGCTACAATTATGTGAATGATAAGAAACGGCTGAACTTGGAAGCACCCGGTGGCAAAAATACCCACACCTGAGATAATGGCTAAGTAGTTTGCAATTTTGTTCAACTTTTTCAGTTTCAGTTTAGGATCCAAGTCTTTGTGTGAATCCAGTATTTCGTTAACTTGTTGGTAACGTATGTACAATATCACCATCACTAGAAGCAAATAGGATTAGTAGCTAGTAGCATTATCAAATTTTTTATGCAGCGGGTACTATAATGTGTCGTATCCAGTTTTATTGTACGACGTTTCGCTTTTTTTTAAATTGACCAAACGTGATTTTCATATTTTCGCCTTTTTCTCGGTAAAGAAAAAAGGCATCTCAAATCGGTTTATGCTAGTATTTGTGCCGTTTTAAGGTCCATCGAAAAGTTCCTATACAGTTTTTCGATAGGAGTTCAAATAAGGTAGGTATTCGATAAAATGTAAAGTTCGTGGGTTTGGGATTTGAAAGTCTTTAATGGGGAACGTGAGCTCGGAATAGAACTCGTCTTTAGGCAAGTCCGAGTTCGACGAAAATCAGCCGTCAGGGGTTTTCGGTGATGGGACGAATGAATCTGGACATTAGAAAGTCGAAGCCCCTAGGGGCGAGGCTGTGCGAAAGAAAAAATGCGATTTGACGTCCGAAAGGGTTGACGTTCGACAGGGATGTTCGGCGGGTGCCCCTTAAACCGTTAAAAATATTTTGGACCCTAGGGGCTTTATTTAAGAGCCGATATTTTGCGACGTCCAAAAGCATAGTTAGATTTGTTTGGGTTAGTTTGGATTAAGGGCGGGTTAAATGCCGATTAAGTTTGGGTTAGTTTGGGTTAGTTTGCGTTAGTTTGGGTTAGTTTCCTGTCCCCGAATGCGGAGTGGCTTGAGCAAGCCGCCAGGCGCGTCACCAGGTTGCGGATAGGTGAACGGCCAGGGACCGCAAGGCTCCTGGTTGGTAGTGGCCATAATGTGAAGGCCGCGGCTTAAAAACTGCGCGTCCGGAACTAAAGTCACTGTCGCGGACAGGCTCTCCCACGGGCTCACATCTTGTGAGACGGACTTGGCAAGTCCGGGGTCGGACCCCGTAGCTGTCTCTGTGTTGTTTCAACTTGTCTGGGCACAGAGGCCACCTCTTCGCTCACCACTCTC
The DNA here is from genome assembly GCA_016904865.1 of Pissodes strobi. NCBI lineage: Eukaryota > Metazoa > Arthropoda > Insecta > Coleoptera > Curculionidae > Pissodes > Pissodes strobi. Next base: position 6,127 of record MU184528.1, read on the forward strand.
TTTCCTATCTAGACCTCTCTTGGTCGACTGTTGCTTCTTCCGGCCCCGACGCTATTAGGCAACGAGGGCTAGGGGTCTCTAATTTTCACTTCTTAAAAATTAATAAAAACCCAGGACGTGTCTGACACAGAGTGGGCGGCATCCTGGTCAGCGTCTGGCCCAGAGTGGGCGGCTGTGGCGAAACCTGGCCATAGATCTAAAAGGCAAGGAGAAGGAAACTCCAAAAAACCATAACATGGTGATGTGTGATCAAACTAAAATTATACCCCAGGTGAGTGATAATCTCACCACCGACTCCGATCGGGTTAAAGCCCCAGTGGTCGGTGCAGGCCCTAAGGATTCTGGGGAGGGCCAATCGCACAGAGCTGACGGAAGCACGGCTGAGGTATTAGACCCTTTCGCAAGAAGGGATTCCATCACGAGGTCCCCCTCAGGGACATGGAAGGCAGGAAGCCAGAAGGATGGTAAAGAAGGCGGCAAAAGTGCTAGAATAAGCAAAGCACCAGCAAACAGACAAAGTTTCATCGGCACGATAGCTAGAAGCACCAGTCTGGACAACGCCAAGAAGCGAAAACTGTTGGATCGATCCTTGGAACGGGCAGGAGCAGAAATGGAACCATACAGGCAGAAGGAATGCCCAGAAGTTTACGTTCTTAGCGAGGCCCTAGATATGATAACAAGGTTTTCCCAAGATCTCGAAAAAAGGATAGAACAAAATACTAAGTGTGAGATCAAAGAGCTATCCATCAAACTTAAAAGACAAGTAGAAGCTATTAACAGGAAAACCGTCAGAGAATGGTTGGATGCCCACCGGTTTGAAGTAGCAGAGAAAATGACAGTGGATGCAGATGTACAAACATGTGTTTCAGATCACACCCGCGTGATAACCAAAGACCAGGCAACGCAAACCGAAGGAAATAGCCGGAGCTACCGCATCGAGCATACCAAGCTATCTCAGAGGGAATTAGTTAGGGAGGAAAACCTTTTCATAAACTCAGAAATAAAAGTAGGAAACCCCTTAGATACTAAGACTTCAACAGTCAAAGTAGTGTTCGTTGAACCCTCAGATCCAAATATGGAACAGAGCATACAATTGCTATATAAGAAAAGGTATCCAGAACTCTCCGAAATAAAGGAAGATTTCGAAGTCGTGGAGCAAGTAACAAGAATAAAATCAAATCAAGATACTTTAAACCAGAAAATCGTCAGAATTGCTATGCAAGAAAGTGATCAAGACCTATGGGACAAACTACAGAAATTAAAACAAGAAACAACGGATAGTGAATGGGTAGCCTTACACCATATAAACTTTATGAGCACAGAGAAACTAAGAAAAATGGTGGAGGCAACTTTTCATGGAACACAGACTAACACGATCATTTATACCACAAGAAACAAAGTAAAATCACTTGGACGTAGAATCCCGAAGGAAAGACGGACCTATGCAGTAATCGTGGAAAACGAAGGTAGGGAATACAAAGATATAGTAAATGAAATAAAGACAAGCGTAAGGGGAACTGAAGCATCCAGGATCATTAAGTCAGTTACGATGACGAAAGAAGGGAAAATATTAATACTCACCGACAAGGATAGTAGTGCCCTTAGTGATTTGCAAAAATCAATTTCAAACGCCTCGAGTCAGATGAAAATAAAAGTAAGAGGAGATAATAGCGGCCCAAAAAACAGCGTGGCAATACACATACGAGGAATGGACATTACAGCGACGAAGGAGGAAATCCGGGAACAGATAGAGAGCTCCATTGGAAAACTGGAAGCCCAGGAGTATAAACTCAGTGAGCTCCGCCCCAACGCTAGAAATACCCAAGCAGTTTTACGTTGACATTACAGAGGGAAAAAGCAAATATGCTGCTGGCCCACAGAGAGATCCGCATTGGAATGGCTAGGTGCGGTTTAGAAGAAAGGCTAAATGTGGAGAGATGTCGAAAATGCTGGTCGTATGATCACAACACACAGAACTGTAAAGGGCCAGATAGATCCGACATGTGTCACAACTGTGGCAAAGTGGGCCATAAATCGAAGGAATGTGAAGAGTTAGCGAAATGCCTCCTCTGCGACGAGGATGGGCACCGAACCGGCACGTGGAAATGCAAAATGTTTCGTCGGGCACTCTCCTACGCGAAAAGAAAGCAGCTAAAATACACGGAAAGCAGAAATGCAGATCAAACAGGCTATGAAACAATTGTTGAAATGCAAGTAGAAAATACATCTGAGACCCCCCAAACCCAATCTATCAACGAATCTGAATGAAAATCCTGCAAATAAACACTAACAGAAGTGTGCCAGTACATGACGCTGCTAGCTGCGAAGTATCACTGTGACCTAATTATGATCACCGAACCAAACAAGAAAAAATGTGCACATGGCAGGCATCTATATTATAATGAATCAAAAAATGTCCTCATAGGGGTAATGAATAAAATAGTGAAGGTAATAGCACATCATAAAGGTACATGTTTTGTGGCAGTCGAACTTACAAAAGATCTAGTCTTTAGCATCTATATTAGTCCAAACTCCGGTTTTGAGCTATTCTGCGAATACCTTGATGACTTAAGGGCTCTTATGCAAAACAAATCAATCACCCACAGAATAGTCCTTACTGGGGAATTTAATGCCAAAAATAAAGTATGGGGCGGACAAACAACAGACAGAAGGGGCAAACATCTGCTAGAATGGGCAGGCGCACTAGGCTTAAGCATTCTAAATGATGGACAGGAACCGACCTTGGTTAGGTCAACAGGGTCATCCTACATTGATCTGACGCTATGCTGCGATAAGATAATGTCCAACTCACCTAGTTGGAAAATACTAAACGACCCGTCTCTGACCGAACACAGGTTTATCTATACAGAAATACCAAGTACAAACCCAATACCTAGGTAGCGATTCCGATATGGATTAACCAACACGGACAAACTAAAGGGTGCCTTCCAAAGGATAACAAATGGAAAGCAGCCGCCACAAGACCCGTTGGAAATGTCTAACATTATCAAGAAAACATATAAATTAAGCACTCCCAGAGTAAGATGCGACGAAGAATATATTCTCCCTTACTGGTGGAACGAGGAAATACAGGACACGGTCATAGAGGTGCGGCAGAAAAGGAGACTTTTCCAAAGAGCAACACAAAACGAGGATGAGAGACGTAGGAGACAGGAAGAGTATAAAGGTGCGAAGAAGAAACTATGTGGACAAATAAATAAAGCCAAAAAGAAAGCGTGGCAAAAACTATGCGACGAACTGGAAAACGATGTCTTTGGGCAAGGATACCAAATAGTAAGGACCAAGATGAAAAAACCAGCACCAAAGATAGACTTGACAACAGAACAAAAAATTAGTCTCTTTCAGGAACTATTCATACACACTAAAGACACACCTGTGATAGTGGATACAGGACGACAAAACGTGATAAGAGATTGCGAGGTTTTCAAGGAGGAGGAAGTCCTGGAAGCCTGTAAAAAAATCAAACCAGATAAGGCACCAGGCCCATACGGCCTACCGCCAAACATGATCAAATCGGTGATAAGCTGTGACATTCCGTATTTCACGAAATTCTTTAATACTTTCTTGACAAAAAACGAATTTCCAAAGGCATGGACAAGGACAAAACTGATACTAATCGATAAACCGAAAAAGACAGCAGACGAACCAACAAAATACCGGCCAATATGCCTTATAGACGTAATCGCTAAAGTGTATGAACACCTCCTAAATAAAAGACTGGTACGTGAAATAGAGAACAGAGGAGGTTTTAATGCGCACCAATACGGGTTTATGAAAAAGAAAACAACCATAGATACAATAAAACAGGTAGTGAATAGAGTAAGGGAAAAGCCAGGAGGGTGGCATGGATTAATACTGGTGGATATAAAGAATGCCTTCAACACAGCAGCTTGGGAGGGCATCATGGAAGCGCTAAGACAGAAAAGAGTGAGTGAATACCTAACAAGGACAATAATGTCATACCTTAACGACCGACGAGTGATCGTGGAGGAGCAGATGGAGAGAGACGTATACGGAGGCGTTCCACAGGGATCTGTGCTTGGTCCCACGCTATGGAACGTTTTATATGATAGCATAATGGAGATAGAGACCCCCCCGAGGAATCCGGCTGATATGCTATGCGGACTACCTAGCGGTGCTGATCGAGGCTGAAAGCGATTCCGAGATGATGGAACACGGAAACATGACACTTAGCAAAATAAAAGATTGGATGGAAGATAAGAGCTTAACAATTGCCACAGAAAAGACTAATGCCATTATTTTGAATTTTAAATGGAAGGTGCAACACATCATGTTTAGACTCGATGGACAAGAGATAGTGCCAAATAAAACGGCAACCTACTTGGGTATGACACTGGATCGTGGACTGACGATGGCCCGCCATGTGGAGAAATCCTGCGATAAGGCGAAAAAAGTTATGAAAGCTCTTTGTGCGCTACTACCGAACTTAGGAGGGCCACAAGCCGCAAGAAGGAAAGTCCTGGCAATGGCCATGCAATCTGCAGTATTGTATGGAGCCCCGGTGTGGCTTCCGGCTATGAAAATAAAACGCCCTAGGGAACTGGTAATATCACCCAAAGGATAGCGGCACTTTGGATCTGCAGTGCTTACCGCACGGTGTCGACGGATGCAGCTCTGGTGATTGCGGGGCTGGTCCCACTGGAGCTACTCGTGGAAGAAAGGTTGCGTCTATAGAACACAAGAGGAGGACCCGACCTGGAGAGAGCGTAAAAAAATAGAACGAGACCGCACAATTAGCAGCTGGCAAAGAAATTGGGACTCCTCGTCCTCCGGGAGATGGACACACAGGTTGATCGGTGACATAGCCCGTTGGCTGGAGAGAAAATGGGGACATACAGGTTATCACCTGACTCAGATCCTGACGAGCCATGGAAGCTTTGGCGCCTACTTACATAGGATTAAAAAGAGGGAAAGTCGATCATGCTGCTACTGTGACGCGGAAACTGACGACGCGGAACATACGTTCTTTGTCTGCCCAAGATGGGAAAGAAAGCGAATGAAGATAAACCAGGAAATCGGAGAAGCAATCACGCCGGAAAATATTATAAATATAATGATCGGAAGCAGGGAAAACTGGACACGCATGGAGGGGTACATTAAGCACATAGTGACCACAAACGAAAGTGATGAGAGGGCACAATGAGAAGGAAAAATGGATAATCCATCGGCGTACACAAACTGCGCCCAGACGGCCCTCCCTCCGATGAAATGCGGATTTTGTGCGGTGCCAGAGGGAGGCACACACACTTGCCGTACCCAGGGGGGAAGTTTTTTAGTCGGTAGGCGGATCTCTGGAGAGACCGAATCCGACACTGGCCGGCTTCATGAACAACAAGCGGTGCGTCTTTCTAGAAGATTTTTTACCCCCGGGAAAAAAAAAGTTTGGCTTAGTTTGCATTAGTTTGGGTTAGTTTGGGTAGCGCGCTCGTCTCAATGCGCTTGTTTGGCTAGTTAAAGTTAGTTTCGATTATTTTTGCTTAATCTGGAATACGGAAGACAAGCGCGCGTAGCACGCTTGTCTTTACTTTGGTTAATTACGGTAAGTTTGGTTTAGTTGAGGGCCATGCGAAAAGTGAAATATTACTTATTGTAATACGTGTCCGTACTTTGGATGCACTTTTTACGAAATAGTTTGCGCGGAAGCTCGGGAGACAAAGTGGACGCTGGCTCTCTAGACTCTTGTTAATGATGTTAGCCAGTCTACTGCCATAAGACTTACAGTAAATTACACTAAGTGTGTACTATTTAAGTAAGTGTACATAATAGAAAAAGTAAATCAGAAGAAATTCGGTATAAATCAAATATCGGTAAGAAACGGTAATAGATCAGATAAAAAATAGTAAACAATAAAAAGGCATTTAACGGTAGTTTCGATGAAGATACGGTAAGTAATTATATGTCATTTTCATATGAAGGTCATACGAAAGATGGAATTCACTGGCAGCGGTTGATGGATATTCCCTCATTCATACGGCCACATAGCTGGCCGCTCACCCCAATTAGTGCTCCATGTTTAGCTGCACATCACACCACGTGGATCGACATCAGTTCAAAAAACGAGGTCTAAAACTGGCAGGAATGAACCTTGAGAAATTCTCTAGGGTAGCGAAGGACCGAGCGAAGAAAGGACCCCAGTTTAATTATAAATAATTCTAACTATCTAATAAAGAAACACAAATATATGAAAAGGATATCCTGACTTAACATGAGACACTTTTATGGGACGATATTGCTGATAATATGTGAAAATATTAATGACTGGGTGCTTGCCAAATTCATTTTAAGATAAATTATTAAGAATATTGGACCTGTTGGTCAGAACTACAACGCTAATATCTCGGTTTCGAAAAATTGTATTTTCTCTCCCTATACGTTCATCGGTCGATAGGAAAGATCACTCGTCATCATGACCACATTCACAATCATACGTCAATTGCCAAAAGATATCCTTGACATTCGTCAATAGAAAGTTGGGAAATTAGAGATGACCATAGAACACTTCGCAGCTGTACCTGCGATACCGGTTGTGTAAGTTTTCAGATATAGTTACTGTTTTAAATTTTAAGATATAAATCCTAAGTTCAAATTAGGTATGTTAAGTTCTAATTTAAGGTAAAGAGAATATAAACCACATAAATCTACCAGCTAATGGAATAAACTATATTTTTGGGTTTGGTAGCGTTTACAAGGCTACAATATTTAATACATTCTAGTGTGTCCCGGTTCCTCATAATTTATATATTAGAATGTAAAATTTAATGGAAAGTTTACCTACCAGTCCCTAAATCAAACTTGCTTAGAAGAGTTGCAATGATATAATAAGCTCATGCAGGCCTCATATTTTTATATTCAATTTTACATTCAAATGGTCAGATTCTTATTAAATTCGGTGCTTAAAGCTCGAAATTATTTCAAAGAGAGAATTGAGTGTAAAATTGTAAATTTGACAAAATAAATACTTACTTAATAATGATCCGATGCCTAACATAAATGAAAATATGCATCTTTCTATTGACCAGGCTCCAGTGTCACTGACATATGGGAAGATGGCTGGTACATCTTTGTTTATGAGTGCCGCTAGTAGGTACCTAAAAATTGTTTAGAGAAAACTAGATGTTTTTCGGCAGAAATAATACTACGTTATGGATTTTTTGGTGCCAGATATTTTTTTGTAAAAATGCAACAGAAAATAATGAGATTCTAAGCAATTTGAAATGGTCCTGTTTTGCCTTGTACTGACTGTGTAGCTAAGACCTAACAACTGCATTATATAGGTACGAGAATGATGCTTTGGCAATTAAAAAATTTCAGAATATTGGAAAATATGACATTGAAATAGAACTGCTTTTTGCACCCTATATATTCCAAACCAGTTTTATAATGTGGCCAAGGGCGTCGCCAGCTTGTGAGCTGGGGGGGGGGGGGGCAATCCGAAATTTTACACTAAAGCCAAGGTCAAAAAGAAATTTTTAAATGCTTGTTAGGTTAATATAATAGATATCTTCTAGTGCTTAGGGTGGGGCAAATATCCCCTTGCCCTCCCCCCTACCGACGCCCATGAATGTGGCCCTAACAATATGTGCTTCAACACATTATACGTTAACATAATTTACAGTGTTTTCTGAGAGATACCGTTTCGCATGAGCTATGCTATGTCACTCTATATTGAACGATAATTTAAAAATTTTGCATGAGACTAGAAACAGACAATCCTGTTTATGAAAATAATATTTGGAATCCATTGGGTTCTGAAATAAATTATGTCCATATTTTGTATCGTATATGATATCACGTGTATTTAATTTTAAAATTAATTTTTGTTCATAATGAAATACGCTTGCTACTTACGTTGTAATAAATGTAACAGTGTACAATATGCCTTGGACGATAGGCAATAGCTGACAACATTTAAAAGGCATAATTGCACAACAAATTTATTCATAAACCCACATAATATAAAACTTATACTAATTCACACCCGGTAGTAATCATTTACGATATCATTAATATTATTCAACAGCAACTAACTTTGCTCTAATCACCACCGTGAGGTAGGTAATGTAAAAAGAAGGTGGACTCAAATTTTGAATACCTACATATAAAGATACGACTTTGACCTAGCTAATTAATGCAAAATTAACTTTTAAATGCCTCTTCAATAATTGGATAAAAATTTCCAGTAACCAATTATAGGTTTAGTCAGGTTCAATTTCACATGAGAACCATTAGATATTTATTAAAAACATTATTTGTTTAGTGGTCGTCATACGACTTCTAATAATATAATTAATCAGCCAATTTTTGTCTAGTTTAGGTCATTTTAAGTTTTATAATAATAAAAAATCAGCGGTTTTAAAGCGTGTATCACGACCCCCTTGAGCATTCCAATAAATTCTTTCTTCAGAATGATAAACTTTGTTCTGAATTTATCGTGATGAAACTCATTGATTGCTTCAAATTGTGCATTTATGATATGTCTTCGATCTGGTTCTATTTGTTATCCGCAGGTTTTTCTCAGTTTTTCAAATATCAGTACCTCTAGAAATGGAGACATTTTCCCAGAGGCGATAGACCAGCACAATTCTGAGCTGAACACAGCTTATTTATTATTAGGTCGTCTAATCTTTAGAAAATGCATGTTATTTATGAAGGAATATATTGGTAGATATATAAATTCTGACCAGAACCCGGTTGTTGGAATTCAAGTTATATCGTTTTAAAAAAGTTAGAAGAGATCATTAATGAAAGGTTGGAGGAGACAAAGCAATACCTAGAGCATCCACCGCAATAGAAATGACACGAATCATAACATCGAATATTTTATAAATTTTCAATTAGGGAAAGAAGTATAAATCTGAAGCTGGAAAGTTAACAGAGCTGATAAGGAACCAGAGAAATATGGAAGCCAAAGATTGCAAAAACATAGAGTTTTGAAACAAGCTAGTTATGAAGGAATCAAACATCAGAAAGATACGTAAGCTATATATAGTTCTTTTACATGGGGCATACATCCAAAACAAATGCACTGGCTATATATTGCGGTCATATTACCAATGATAACATATAGAGCAGTAGCTTGGTAGTCTAAGAGCCTGCAGAGTTCCGCGAGAATCAAATTATCCACCTTACAAAGACAAGCGTGTCTGGCAATTAGTGCCGGCTTCAGCACTAAGCCCAAGACATAGCTTGAGTGTCTTCTAAATCTGCCTCCTCTCCAAATAGTACTGAAGACGGAGGCCAGATGGGCTACGAATAGATTGACACAGGCACTCACCAATCCGCAGCCAATCATCATGGTGACCAACAGGCTGAAAATGTCACTGAGTGGGACAGTGTGTTTGGTCTACCATCAGATGTTATGCCTATCAAAAGTAACTATTACCATGCCTATGATGTTACCCTACCAAAGAGGAACGAATAGGCAAAAAACTCGGAACATCTGAGAACAACAGAGAAAAGACCAATGATGGTACAGGAGCCACTGCATGGAATAAAAATGGTAAGGTTGAGCTTAAATGTTCCCTAGGCAAACATGCAACCATTTTTCTGGCTAAAGTTCAAGCCATTGATATGACTGCACAGTGGCTCATCGATAGAAACTGGCAAGGCAAGTCAATCATAATATTATCTGACAGTCAAACTGCTTTAAAAGCTCTTGAATCTAACCGTTGTTCATCCAAGGCATATGGAACTAGCAGGAACTACTCACTAAGCATGGTAGAGAAAATAAACTTACAGTGATCTGTATACTTGGACATACACGATATGAAGGTAATGAAATATCTGACGCTCTTGCGAAGCAGTCGGCCGCAATGGCCTTCATAGCACCAGAACCAGTACTGGGAATAGCTTACAGCACAAAAGAGACCCTACCCAGGTGGACACAATAGCATTTTGTAGACCAATGGAGAGAGTTACCGGGCATAAGCATAAGCATCTTTATTTCAATATTCATCGGTATTTCAACTACATTTCCTACATCTAATTATGCCTTATGATTATAGAAAACAATCTACTGTTGTTAAGCTTAGGCGTTGTTAGCTCAACGCCGTTGCCAACAGTAAGGCACCCTTAGGGGGCTGGTCTTAGCCTAATTTTATATAGGGTATGTGGTGCTGCAATAATTGTGTCCTTTACATGGGAAGACCCTTCAAAGGCGTTGTCTTCTCAGTTGTTTGCATAAAGCTTTATAAAATATTTAGCGAAGGTTACTTGAAGGGGTAAATGTTACTGCCAGGGTGGTTATGCAGGGAAAACATTGAAAAAACCTGCTTAAATCTGCCCATTATGAGCAGGCAATCATAAAGATAAAAGGACAATCACACTATACAACATAAAAAGATATGTACAGGAGTATATACAAGAATGGCATAATGCCATGTAAAGACGCGAGTCTGTTCCAGTGTGATTGGAATTGCATTAGATTAGATTGGACGAGCCCAGCGGGTCCGGCTACGGAGACATGGATGCTTCGGTGGCTTGAGTTCAAGTGATAGGCTTGGGCATCGCTTGTGCGTATTTATACGCGCAGCGAGTCCCTTGGCAAGCCCCGCCCCCGTGTCCGAACACGGTGAGCGGGCCAACCAGGACGCAGCTCGCGCACAATACCTTACTGGTAAATGCGTTTCTGCTCTCCTGATAGTTAAGAGTTTTTGAGACGTTTTAAAAAGTTGCCTTTTGAAAGTTGGGAATAATTACAGTTACGATTGGTATGAAAATAGGATATTCTTGACGATTGTGAATTAGGGTGGCATTAATTGCTTGTAGAATAAAGATATTCCTTTATATATGGTGCCGTGTGGGGTGCGATATTCGGGGGTGTATCTTAAGTTGGCCAAATTGGCCGTAAGTGGAGATCCCTTGATTTGTTGTTCAAAGAACCTGCATGCTATATTGTCAATGTATTCGTCGACATATTCAATGTTTGCCATAGCATGCAGGTCCGCGATCCTTACTCTATCTCTGAGGGAGAGGGAGAAGGCCGTCCTTAAATAACTGTTCTGTATGACCTGGAGTCTTTGTTTGTGGCATTTTGCCGCCGAACACCACACCGGGGCACCATATAGTAATGCTGGCCTTATTAATGAGCGATAAAGGGTGAGCTTATTGGCAGGACTCAGGAAGGACCTGCTTGCTACCAGTAAGCTCAACCCTTTCTTGATGGCTACATTTTTGTTAACAGCTGTTTGGATATGCTTCCCGAAATTTAGTTTGGTATCCAGAGTGATGCCCAGGTATTTTACCTGGGTTTTAGGTGTTATAATAGTATTCCCTACTACGAGCGGTGTGATGTCAATGTCGCGCCTTTTGCGGGTAATTAGGATTAACTCCGTCTTAGCCGCGTTAAGGGTGACTTTCCATCGCTCATAGTATGGAATAAGTATGTTCATATGTGCTGACAGGTTCGTTTTAGCCACCTCTGCTTGGGGGTTGCGGGAATAAATTGCCGTGTCGTCGGCAAATAAGGCTAGCCGGGTGTTGGGATGAGACGGGAGATCTGCTATAAAAAGATTGAAGAGTAGCGGCGATAAGACTGTACCTTGTGGCACTCCTGCTAGCAGTTGCCTGCTAGTTGAGGAGCTACAGCCAATCCGGGTGGTGAAGGTGCGCCCGGCAAGGTATGACTCGATGAGCGCTATCCAGTACAGTGGGAAGCTGTACTTTGCTAAAAGCTTGTACAGCAGCCCATCGTGCCATACCCTGTCGAATGCCTTCTCTATGTCCAATAGCAGGAGTGCTGTAGACTGCCTGCTGTTGAATCCTTTGTAAATATCAGTGGCTAACTTCGCAGTTCCAGTGCCATGCCGACCACGAAAGCCAAATTGTTCCCGGGGTAAGATATTCTGTTCCTCGACTATCCTGCTTACCCTCGGTAAGATTAGCCTCTCAGCCACCTTCCCGAGGGTGTTTAGCAGGGATATGGGCCGATAGGATGCCGATAACTTGAGATCTTTTCCCTGTTTAGGGAAGTGAATTATGGCCGCTACCTTCCAGGATTTAGGGAAGTGCTGTAGCCGAATTACCGCGTTAACAATATGCATGTATTGGATAAGTGCTTTATTAGGTAAATTTTTCAGGACTATGTTCGGAATGTTGTCCGGGCCGGGAGCTTTATTTCTCGGAAGACGACAAAGAGTTTTGCGGATATCCGCCGGGGTGATTCTCAGTTTATCAAACACTGACGGAGGGATAGGATACTTATGTTGCTTAAAAGCGTTTACAGCGTTGCTGTAGCGCTCTTGCTCGGGAAGGGTGTTAGGCGCCCCGCTGTAGACGCCCTCCAGGTAATCCGCGAAGGCTTCCGCTTTTCCTTGATCGCCTATAATATCTAGGCCTCTGTGCCTGATAACAGGAATTTGCGTATAGCCTCCGCGAACTCGCTTGGCCAACTTCCACAGCGAGCCGTCTTCCCTGTTGACGCGATTTAAGTATTCGAGCCACGCATGGTTTCTGTGCTCGCGAATCTGTATCCTGATCCCCTCCGTCAGTGCATTGATTTGAGCGGTTCCCTCTCTTGTCCGGTTTCTCTGCCATCTTCGTCGAAAGCGATTTCGAAAGGTGATAAGTTCAAGGATATGGTCTGGGAGGGATTCTGTCTTAGGGCGCAAGGCGACTCTAGGACACATAGCATCTCGGATGCGCTGGATATTTGATGTTAGTTTATCTACCTCGTTTTCTAAGTCCTGGACCGTAACTATTTGCTCAGGGACGACAGTTATCTCACTCAGCCTTGCTCGGAACACTTTCCAATCAGTATTCCTGTACGAAACGACGGTATCGTAAACTACAGGGACCCTGCAGTACAGTCCAATTCTGATTGGCAAGTGATCCGAGTTTAGAACGTTAAGTTCTTGTAACTGTGTAGTCCTTATCGTTCCCCGAGTTATGGCTATGTCCAGGAACGAGGCACTACGAAGAAAGGTGGGATTTGGCGTTCTGTGATAGGACATTTCCAGGTTGTTTTCGATTATTCTCTTAAATAATCTACCCCTGGAGTTAGTTACGCCGCCCCATTCGGCGTGCGTGGCATTCAAGTCCCCTATCAACAGGGATACTCTGTTCTGCGGTAATATAGCAAAGAGATCATTTTCAGTGAGGCGGAGACCCGGGGGCGCATAACCGCCACAAATACGGAGGCCGCTCTCCGTCTCGATACAGACGTGTTCTATTGCGGTCCGCAAATGTTGAATTCTTTTATAACGGAGCGACCTATGTATGAGGCAGGCCACGCCTCCCCCGTTTCGATCGGGCCTATCAAAACGCTCGATATTGTAGTTCCTAAACTTTAGTGTAAAGTTAGGAACTAATTTCGTTTCAATGAGAAAAACAACTTGAAAATTGGATGTATGCATAAAGTTACGAAACTCGCCCAATTTTGACCTAATTCCGTTGTAATTCCATGAAGCGACAAGTAACATTTACAATTATATGTTGAATTTATTGTATTCAAGGGAGAAAAAGCGGATTGACGCCTGTAAAATTTCCGCTTTGTCGCCTTGACATGCTTCCAGCATGTTGGAATAGTGGTCAAGGGCTTGAAAAAGCTGATCTAGATTTACTAAACTGTTTATCTTTGCGACTACATTATTTAAGTTATTCATCATTGATGAAATATTATTCTTATTAGGGACATTTACATTATTGATTGCGCTTGCAGCACCACTAACCTGTACATTAGAATGCTGCATGGATTGAGTCTTGTTTTGTTGATCTCGGGTTCTGCGTAGAGGTGGAAATTGCTGAGAGAACTCTTCTTCCCGTTGCCCATTGTTTAGGGCTTGGCCCCGTGGGCCGTCAGCAGCTCTTGAATCTTGATTCCTCCAGGCGGGGTTCGCCGGGGGAGGCGCAGGGCGGAAAGTTTGAATCGGTTTCGATTGTTTCGTAGTGGCTTGTATGATGTTTAATTTATACGTGTATACGGGGCACGAGTCGTCTATCGCTCGATGCGGGCCTTACCGGGCCTAACTCATTCAAAGATGGCAATGAATGTGTCATCAGAAGTGAGAACCAACTTGGCCGCAAGCAGGTACAGGCTGAAGTTAGCATGTGCAATGGCCATTGTGGGCTAAGAACCCACATGAACAAGATAGGGCTTTCTGAGGAAACGGAATGCCGCTTGTGCTAGGAGGGCGAATAAACAATGGAGAAAGTTTTATGCCATTGTCCAGTAATGGAAAGAACCAGACAACAGTGTTTGGAAATTCTCAAATTACACTTGCAGATTTGAAAACTATCCACCCCAGAAAGCTAATCGACTTCATGAAAAGGATCGAGCCTCTAGCCTAGTGGAAACTACAGATGTGAGCCACAATAGACCAAGGGTAGCCGTGGAGTGCCCCATCTGGGCCCACTCAAATGCACGAATACTAATATATATAATTTTAACTAATGAATAATGTATTTTCAAATGCGGGCGGGGATTCCTTGCACATATGCTACCAAGTCTCAACTACCAATTAAGCCCGATTGATCTCCCTAGAAGGCACACAGCTTCCTAGGCTGGATCTTTCTTATGTCCTCCGGGCTCAGCACACAGCTTCCGAAGTGCACCTCTCTTGCTTTAGCCAACCCTGGACAATTTGTAATGAACATGAGAGCACCATATGTATTCTGGATGTTTTACAATTCTCCATGTTAAACCGGGTGTGTGAGAAGCCCTGACCCCCTCATCAAGACCATAAAAGCCCTCGCCCGACCAGGCGGTTGGTCTTTCAAGAGAAACAAGCCAGCCTACCAATGAAGCTGAGCCCGACATAAACAAGTATGAAGTTGTACTTACTATAAAATTTCACCGAGCTAAATGAAAATAATGCTGTGTGATATTGTGCGTCGCAAATGTTTATTTTAAGATCTGATATATTTTTGTCATATTTTTGACTTTTATGATACTCCATGTGATTTTTTTTCTTATCCTTCATATCGCCCTTCGTGTTTTAGTCACATTAAATTGTCCTTCTTAAAGCATTCACTGAATACTCCGATTCCACTTCAATTCTAATAGCTATTTCTTCGGTTGCTCCTTCCCTCAATGCCCTCATGGTGTCGTCTTTGGCTGTATGTTGTTGGTATTTTAATAATTTTTTGGTTAGTTGGTAGAATCTATACTTTCTTACCACTTATATAAGAGTTGTTAATATAATTTATATAACTATACTGCTTTAATATTAAAGAATTTGTTATTGTTATATTATATTATCTCTAGGGCAGTTTGCATGTGCTACTCTTTGAATGGGGCTTATGTAATCAAAACGCTGCGCTGTCCTCTTTGTCAAGAACAGAAACAAAATATATATTTTTTATATTGACAATAATACCTGTACTTATAAATGAACTCCTTTTTGGTCAATAAATGCTTCGAATTGAATTGAATGTCTTGATGGCATCAATGGGGATTTGAGATTTTTAGGAGGGATGGGTTGAGTATCAGTATAAGTATCAGAAGGGGTGCCCCCAGCGCGCCTCGCACTTAGACCACCAATTTTGCCATTGTGCCTCAGGCCCGCATTAGAGTATCTCCAGGATGTCGGTCTTTTTATGTTCGGCATACATACAAAAGGAAAACCCTATTTCACTCAACGAGCGGTGCGTGTGCGGAGAAGATGGTGGACGTTGGACTTGAAGCGCTGTAGGTTGTAGTTTTCGGGGAATACGTTACTAGGAAGTCCATTCCAGAGCGAGGCAGTCCTCCAATCAAAGGAGTCGCGCAACAGAGACGTCCTAGTTGTTCGTAACTGAATCGTATGTTGATGAGCAGCTTGTGTCTGACGGGTGTTTCTATTTGGCACAACTCTGGATGGAATCTAAGTGCCAGCTCGTTCGAACTCCTTCCGAAGTAGTATCGATAGTAAAGAATGGTCCGCCACTTTTCTTCGATGCTCAAGGCTATCAAGGTCTTTAGTCAACTCAGGGTCATCCACAAGACGGACTGCTCTCCTCTGTATGGAGTCCAATAATATCTTTAGCAAGTATTTAGGTGCCGAGCTGCACACATGGGAGCAATATTCCAGAGATGGTCTTATAATAATAATATAATAATAATCGTTTATTATCTAACAGAATACATCCATTTATAAGACAATCTGACTTAAAACTAATTAATATGAAAATTATAGAATAGAAAATTATAGAATGGTACATGGGCTTATAATAAGTATGAAAAGCAACATCATAGCACAATTTCCATATAAACCAACTATAGAACCAAACAAAAATAAAATAATAATTATACAAATTATGAAATTATAAAACCATAAAACTACAAAATCTCCCCTCGTACAATGTTTAACAACTGTTCACAGGTTAGGTTGTAGATATCGACGTCCCCGCAGATAGCATTGAATAGGCTCATAGCGCTGTACAGGGTGGCTCGAATTCGTGTCTATGTATGGGGAACTCGAAAACCGTAAGAGATACAGTATCGGTCAAATTAAGGCAAAATTGCGCATTTAAGTGCCTAACAATATGCCGTTTAGAAAGTTTTAAAATTCCGAGTATTTACGGAGATATCCGGAAAAAACGAAATTTTGAAAAATCGTTTTATTTTTTTCCTGGGCTTATTTAAAAACGGATTTCAAATCTAATTGCACTTTTGCATTCCCACTTTTTCCGCTCTATCCATATCCAATGATAATATCCAGTTTGAAATCCGACGTTCCTTCAAGGAATCATCATCAACTTTCTTTTTTTAAATACGAACTTTAATTTTTTATTGTTTTTTAATTGGTATTGGCGTTATTCATATGAGGATGTGTTTTTATTTTTATTTTTTTTATTTTTTTTTAATTTTTATTATTTTTTTATTATTTTTATTTTATATATTATGCTTAGGCGTGAATTTAAATTATTTAAGGTAGGTAGGTTTATATTCTATAAAAATATTTTATTTGTTTTTTGCATTAAGTGGAAAATTGGAGCCCGTATTAAAAATTAAAAATAGTAAAATTATTTTTTACGAGAATATGGCCATGAACTATTACTAAAACAAGTTGCTTAGTGCATTTTATTTATAAACAAAATTCCAATAGGTGTTTTTCCATCAAAGTTCCTATAGTATCACGTAGTATGATTATAAATAATTGTTGATGTTCTCTATTAAATAAATTTTTTAATAGTTTAAAAGTTGGGAATATTTTATCTTTGCAATAAGCAACTTGTTTGAGTAATAGCTCATGGCCATATTCTCGTAAGAAATAATTTTACTATTTTTTATTTTTAATATGCTCCAATTTTCCACTTAATACAAAAAACAAAATAAAATATTTTTATAGAATATAAAAATTTCAAAAGTACCTATCTTAAATTATTGAAAATTACGCGAAAGCAAAATATATAAAAAAATAATAATAAAAATTAAAAAAAAAATAATAATAAAAAAATAAAAAACACATAGTCATATTAATAACGCCAATACCATCTGAAAAACAATAAAAAAAAATAAAGTTCGTATTTAAAAAAAGAAAGTTGATGATAATCCCTTGAAGACGAAACGTCGGATTTCAAACTGGATACCATCATTAGATAGAGCGGAAAAAGTGGCAATGCAAAAGTGCAATTCAATTTGAAATCCGTTTTTAAATAAGCCCAG
This sequence comes from Pissodes strobi, assembly GCA_016904865.1. Lineage (NCBI taxonomy): Eukaryota > Metazoa > Arthropoda > Insecta > Coleoptera > Curculionidae > Pissodes > Pissodes strobi. Next base: position 23,753 of record MU184528.1, read on the forward strand.
GAAAAAAATAAAACGAATTTTCAAAATTTCGGTTTTTCCGGATATCTCTGGAAATACTCGGAATTTTAAAACTTTATAAACGGCCTACTGCTAGGCACCTAAATGCGCAATTTTGCATTAATTTGACCGACACTATATCTCTTACGGTTTTCGACTTCCCCATACATAAACATGAATTCGAGCCATCCTGTACAGAGGAGTTTTTATAAGGAAATTCGTTCCAGGCGTGGGTAAATAGAAAACTAGTGGGTTTCTTGTGGATCTAGGAGGAACATGTATTTGTATTTGCGTTAATAATTCTGGGCAGTCAATTTGGGAGTGAAGAATTTTACAGAGGAGGCTGACTGGTAGATATTGTCTTCTATCTTTAGTGAGGGAATATGAAATCTTTCGAGATATGTTACCTGATTTATGCCCCTTGCGGGAAAAACTCCGTCACTTTTGTATGCCAGATATTTTAAAAATTTTCTTTGAATATTCTCGACCTGATTAATGTATTTAGCATAAACAGGAGACCATATACTGGCACAGTATTCAAGTTTTGATCTTACGTAACTAAAGTATAACATTTTGAGTGCACGAATATTAGTAAATTCTTTTGCGTTGCGAAAAATAAACCCTATAGTTTTGGTGGCTTCTGAACAGACTCTTTCAATGTGGCCTTCAAATGATAGTTTAGCGTCGAATGTGATGCCAAGATCTTTAAAAGTAGTGCACCTATTAATTGTTGCATTATCCAAATCGTAATTAAAATCTATTAATATTATTTTGTTTGAGAATGACATAATAAAACATTTGTCTGTATTTAAGGGAAGGTTGTTTATTTTACACCAATTGTTAATTGACTCCAAATCCTTCTGTAGAGCTCGGCAATCAGCCTCATTTCCAACAATCCTATATAGCTTCATGTCGTCCGCAAAAAGCAAAGCATGATTTGATATATTATCACATATATTATTTATAAACAAAATAAATATTAGTGGTGCCAAGTTACTTCCCTGAGGTGCCCCACTGATTGCTAAAAATTTTAAAGAACGGTAACCCCTAACTTCGACATATTGTCGTCTCTGCTTTAAGTAGGAGCGGAAAAAAGATACAAGTCTATTGCTGAAGCCCATTGCGTCAATCTTCCGCAAAAATATATCGTGGTCAACCCTGTCGAAAGCCTTTGAAAAATCAGTAAAAAGAACGTCGATTTGGGCTTGGTTGTCGAGTGCCTTTCCGATGAATTGCGTGAAACAGGCCAGGTTGCTTGCGGTGCTCCTATTAGAAAAAAAGCCATGTTGTTTCTCATTAATAATATGCTTGACTTGTTCGAAAATGCATTCATACACTGAGGACTCAAAGACCTTTGCAAAAACAGATAGAATGGAGATGGGTCTATTATTGGTGGTATTATTGACACTACCCTTCTTAAAAACGGGAGTTATTTTTGCCTCTTTCCAGACCTGAGGAAATGTATTGGTTTTCAAACAGAGATTAAATATTGTCACATATACGCTCCTACCGCTTGTTGCCTATGGACCTGACTTCGTTGCAGTAGTTGCGCTGTGCTCTTTCAGAAGACGGAGCTCAGATATAGGTGGTTGGGAGAGATGGATAGAAACACTCGGTGTAAAAAAGGCTTGGTTTATTAACTTCAGGTTGAGTATAGAAGGTTGTAAGTATTACCAAAATATTCGGGAATGCATATCTCGTAAGTCCCCTGGGATATTCCTCGCGAAAATGTTAACCACGAACAGCAGCGAGAGAGAAGGAGAGTTAGCCTGAAGGGCTGTTACAATTAGATTGACGGGCGGATAGATTATTTGGTCTGGCTGAATATTTAGTTACGTAGTTTACTTTTTATATGTAGTTAATTTAAATAGCACTTTGCCTTATGGCGTTATTAATTTTCAGTGATTCACTTTTAAGGCGTGCCTGATCAGAGGGGCTTTTCCCTTTCGGTAATTCGCACTGATAGGTCTTTTTTAACCGTGCCTGATCAGAGGGGCTTTTCCCTTTCGGTAATTCGCACTGATAGGTCTTTTTTAAAAGTGAGAGCTTTGATCTACCAGAGGGGCTTTTCCCTTTCGGTAATTCGCACTGGAAATCAAAGTCTGCCGGTATGGGCTGCTGCACAGCTTTTTATATCAAACTTTGACCTCTAATTCGAGTATTGTTTTGAATTGTCAACAAGGTTAATCATAACAGTTTATACTTTAATTAACAACAATTTATAATTGCGATTCAAGGTTAAGTTCAAACTTTCCACTGTATGATTTTATGTTAGTTGACAATATGTACGAGGGGGGTTTAAGGAGGACATAAGCACAATCCTTAGCAATGAAGCAGGGGACTTTATCGGGTCCCTGGGTGGCTTTATTTTTCAGTTTTTTAGCTGATTTCAAGATGACCTTGTCAGCAAGACTATCTAAACTGATGAATGAGCTAAGGTTCATTTTATTAAGGGAGGTGGGAGAATTCTTTGAAGATATGGTGTAGACACTACTAAAAAATTCAGCAAATGCATCCACGATATCCTGAGGATTTGACGAATCTGTGGTACCATTAGTCATGACTTCAGGTATAGAAGAGGAAGATTTTTTAGTTTTTATAAATAACCAGAATTTCTTGGAATCAGTGGTAATACAGTTTTGTACAATTGAATGGTAATTTTTATATGCCACATCAATCATAGTTTTGGTTTTGGCACGAAGTGTGTTATACTCGCATCTTAGTGGCTGAAATTCCCGTTTTTTTAACTTTTTGAAAATCTTGTGTTTACGTTTTATATTTTTAATGATGTCTGAAGTGAACCAAACTGGAAAGTTCCTTTTTTGTATTATTGATTTGGGAACATACAAATCAACATTTTTATACAATATTTGATAAAAAATATTACAGGCTATATCAGCATCATTGACTTCGTAGAGTGCAGACCAGTCCTCATTAAGCAGTGAGGCATAAAGTAGGGGAAAATTAGCTTTCCTAAAATTGTATCGAGACTCAATTAAATTTATTGGAAAATTAAGCAATTTGCTCTTTTCATAGATAATTGAATATCAAGAGTAGGGTGGTATTGATCTTCAGGGACGAGAGGTATAGGGTTTCTGCTTACTATGCATTCTATGTTAGAGAAAACTAAATCGAGCAACCTTTTTTCAGTATATACAATCGAGTTATGTTGTGTGAGTGAAAGCATATTGCTAAAATTGTTTAAGAGCTTAGTTTTTGAGTCAACCGAATTGTTATTTTTAAAATGGGGTGTGTTGAAGTCGCCGAGAAGAACTAAGTTGCTTCCATATAAATAATGGAGAGATTCATAATAATCAAGGAAATATTGAAGCTCGGGATGAGGTGTGTTTGGAGGGATATAAATGGCAAATACATATAAGGTATTATATTCAATGTGCAACCAACCAACAACCAACAATATCTATCCTGGTGACATCGATCGGTGCCCCCAACCTGCAAATCAAGTGCTACAGGTTTCAGTTCTTTCCTAACTGCAATCACAACTCCTCCTCTCCTCGATACACCCCTTAGGCACCTATCACTACGAAAGACAGAGTATCTGTCATCAAAGAGTTCACTGGATAAGATGTGGTCCTGAAGCCAACTTTCCGTGATAGCAATTATTTTATAGTTATTGCTACATACTGATTTATAGAATTCAACCGTCTTTGTATTTAGTCCTCTTACATTTTGGTAAACACATGAAATGTCTAGTTGAGAAGATAAAACACTGTTACGACAGTCCACTTAGTTTAAATTATTTTTCGTTTTTACAATTTTGGGAACACCACCAATATATTTTATTTTGAGATTAATTTCACCAACTTGTATTCTTGAAACATTTGCAGCTTTAAGGGTCTTGTATTCTTCAATTTGCTTCGGAGTCCTATCATACGAAAGGGAAATATTTTTATAGTTGTCGAACTTTTTTAATTCATTGACATGGCGTATAATATCCGTTACTTCTTTTGGGGAATCCAGGATAACCTTTATTGGTCGGGGTTTAGTTGCACTTTCGCGTCCTATACGAAATGCTTTAAGGAAATCCAACTTGGCTTGTGGGTTTACTTTTGAGATGATATCTGTGGCTAAAGAAATATCCAGCTGACTCCTTGTTAAATCCTCGGAAATTTCCTCTCTTGCCCCAAAAATTATTATATTTTTTTGACGTATCTGCCTCTGGTTTAGTTCTTGGAACGATTCACTTATAACGTCGTCATTAGCGATGTTTGGAATCCCATCATAACTTTGCGCTTGATATCTGTTATTTCAGCTTGCAGTTCCGTGTTTATTTTAATTTGGTCTTCGTATTTTGCCAGTAGGCCGATGTACTGGGATTCCATTCTTGTTAGCTTGTCCATTATATCCTGTAAAGAAATCTGACTATTTCTCTATTGTATGCCCTTATTAGGGTCTTCAGTTATTTGAGTCGAGTTACTTTGGGCGATATCAATTGTTCCTGGACCAATGGACAGTCGGCCGCACGTTTGCCGGGTTCCCTCTGAGGGTGTCTTGGTATTATCTTGGCACGGGTCGTATATCCAGGTGGTTGAGCTTGATTTTTTCCATAATGCTGCCTGTTTGTTAAATTCCTTACTGGTAAGTCTGGAACATCCCTTGTGAAACCATGAGATACAAACACAGCATGAGATAGAAGGAGAGTTCTCGTTTATATCGGTCTCACAGTGTGAGCATCTCATTTTATTATTTTGGGATGCCATGAGAAGCTAGATGTATTATTTAGTTAAAAATAATATTTAAATTAATACACCATCCATGCAGAATGTCCAATCCCGCGCTGTGCAGGCAAAAAATTGGTAAACAATGTTTGCTTTATTGTTGTCACATGAGTTCGATATTCGTGTTCTTCTCGGTAGGGGCTAAACTGACCATGGATTTTGTGTTCTTCAGTGTGGTTGGACACTTAAACAATATGTGACACAATTTGAAAATTATCCTAAAGGATATACTATAAATTTGAAAGACTTTAATAGCCAGGGAACAATATACGGAATTCACATCTGGGCCTTATAGAGTAGTAAGAGCTGATCAGATGTATACAACTTTTTTACTCTATAGAGCGCTCCTAGCTTTTGTGGTGCTGCCTTAGCGATTGTGGGTGACGTGATTACGCCGAGACATGTTGATGACCAACAAGCTTATGGATGAAGCCAGAGTCAATGTTTGTCCTGTCATTGATGAGTCAGGTCCTGCGGTGTTTGCTTTTTTTGAGAAGAAAGCTACTTGAGCCTTTCCTGCGTTAAACTGGACATTATATTCCTGCACTGTTGCTGGAACACCATCCGGTCCTGTGGCCTTGTTAGTGTCTAGGCTTTTGAGTATTCGTTTGACTTCGCGTTGGCGAAAACCAGACCTGGCATTGAGGAATTCACTCTCGGAATCGTTGGGGGAGCCTTTCCTTGATGATTTAAGGTAGAATTTGATTCAAATATTTCGGCAAGAATGTTCGCTCTTTCTTAGGCCTTTTCCGCTATTGAGACATCATTTTGGTCAGTGGTGGGATTGACGTCTTCGAGAAACCCTAATTGACAGCTTTGGCAACTGACTAAAAGAAACTTGATCCGTTAGGGCAGTTGAGAAGCTTGTTCTTGATATGCTCGATATATCCCTCTTTGCTCTCGTCAATGGTTTCTAGTCGTGATGAATTTATTTCGATTTTCGGCTGTCGGATCTCGGCGCCATTTGCGGTAGGAGGCATTTTTAGCATTGACTGCTCTTGAGCATTTTTTCCCAAACCATGGTTTACTGTTTGAGATACGTTTCATAGAAAAGGGGATGAAAGCTTCCATACTTTCCAAGGAAAAGAAAAATGAAACTCGCGAAGATCACGCCACTTTGCAGATTTGTAGTGCCAAACCTTTCGGGGTAACTGTGGCTCCTGTATTTTGATAGCAAGTTTACAGGTTGCGGAGATAAGGATAAGATTGTGGTCTGATGAGCCCAACGGAGGTTGGACAGTTACTATGTAGAGGTCAGGATTAGTTGTTAAGAATAGATCCAGGAGGCTAGCAAAGTCTTTTTGACACTCAGGGATCCTGGTAGGTTCATCAACTAGCTGAGTAAGTCCGTGACTTATAGCAAAAGACTCGGCTTCTCGTCCTTCATCGTCGTTTTTGATGGAATGTTTCAACCAGTTGATGTTATGTACGTTGACGTCTCTTACTATGACAATTTCTGTCGTTGGATAGTTGAACTGCAGAAAATCGATTGCCAAGATTTGAGAAAAGCCGTTTTATTAGATGGTCTATACAAGCAACAAATGAATTTGCTTGCTCGATCTGTGCTTAATTTGATCCACATGATACCGAAGTTCTTCGTTTTAAAATCCATTCTTGATTAGTCAATACTCTACATACCTTAAGATTCTTTCTAGCACTGCAAATTCATTATTTTAATAGAAACTCGATTTTTCGCAATCTATTGCCTCCATGCTTCTTCCGCTTCTCTCCACCTCTTCCTTATCAGTTCTGTAAGGTTTCTAGCTCCTGACTTATAGTTCTTTCTCTCGTTGAAATTTATAAAATATTCGAAGTTATCAGTCTTGTTATTTTTATTTTGTCGGTAGAAGTTTTCGAAAATTTGTATTTTTATTGGTGATGTCCTCTAACTTGTTCTTATCAACTGTCCAGCGTTGGCTAAGATAAGAAAGGAGTACTTCGGAAGCTGCGTGCTGAACCCGGAGGACATACGATAGATCCAGCCGAGGTAGTTGTGTGGCTTCTAGGGAGGCTGGGGTATGGGGCTTAATTGGTAGTTGAGTGGGCGCAGCTAGCCTACGTGCTAGGGAGCTTCGTTCGCGTTTTAAAATACAGTCAGGTGGCATGTATTTAAGGGTTTTAAAAATAGTTACGGAGATTGTTGTGAGTAGAGGTGTTGTGGGGTGGGACGTTATGTATCGTATGCAAGTGGCAAGTAGAAGTATCTGCTTTTCCTTCATTTTTGAATTTTAGTTGGCCAATTTATTCTTCAGAGAAGGCGCGGGGTTTTGGTCCTTGCAGAATAAGGAATTGTTTGTAGTTATCAGTCCGATAATGTAGGTATACCATCCAAAAGGATTTTTTGTGTTGCCTTTTTTAAGGACTAAAATAAAGATACTTCTAAATGCAGAATTAAATTTTTGTTTATCATTTTGTAAAATTACTATTTTCTGTTATTAATTTCCAGCAATTTTCCGTATCACGGAATTTTTCTTTTTTGAAAACAAATTAAAAACCTGCGTATGAGTTATAGCACAGATTTATATACGCGTAGCGTATATAAATCTGTGGTTATAGTCAAGGCCCGAATACAATAGGGTGGATTTTAGTTATGGTTCGGTAAGTTAGTTTTCATAAAACGAGCCAAAATTTATTCCAAATTTACTCGTGTTTTGGACTCTGATTATTCAATGTGAAAATGATTACATTTCGAGCTTTGACTATAACATATAGGGGAAAGTATAACCAAGGTTTACTAAATACTATATTTTTTAGTAAAATTTGGTATAACAGACTTCTGACCTTATGTAATTTAATTGTAATAATATGAAGCATGGGCTGCCGCAACTTGATCCATGATCTTTTTATGTGAAACATTACTAATTTCTTTCACCATACTGTCGAGAATAATAGCTTATCGTCAGTTTCTTGATTTTTTTCAGAAAATATTGAAATGTCATATCAAAATTTAGATCCACTGGCAACTGTATTCATGAAATGATAATCTCTTGTTTTCCTTGTATATTCGTTCACCTGAAGTTAAAATAATTAATTTTGATTATAAATCACTGTTTTTGTCAAATCTTTAGAGCATACTTGTTTTATTATTCACGAAACTCATTCAATGACTACAAAATCACGTCTAAGCCTTTAGTTCGCCTTTGTATGCTAAATAGATGCTACAAACAAGCCACTGAATAAGTATTCATATAGTCGTCAGGTGTATTATTTAGTTGGGCGTATCTATATTTTTATTTAAATTACTCGTCTGTGAAAGTTTAAGCTAGTTACCGGTAATGGTTTAATATTCAGAAGACAAAAAATGTGTGCAATATTGGTATTACCGAATGTCCCGTACCTCAGCTTTCCCACTACGTGCCGCAAGAAAACGACAAGCGTAAAAAAATGATTTAACTAAATGCTTGTCCTCACTTTACTGAAACGCATAATATGTGCGGGCAATTTGAATGGTGTGTTTAATTGATACAAATTGTTAACCTTGGAATCTGGAATGAACAACTAACGTAAGTTTAATTGGCCCTTAATAGGTTGTATTTGTTATTTAATAATTTAGATATGGAACTTTTCTGCTGAGCGCAACGTAATTACTAAACAGTTTAAATTTTGAGACGGGCTTAAAAATTTGAGGATCTAACCGAAATTTTGTTCGGATGCAAAAATCAAGGAAAAATAGACAATATTTTTAAATTACTTTTTGATAAAGTTATAGTAATTTTTATTAGTAAACACATTTTTATTAAGAAGTTAAAAACCGGCTAAAAGCGAAAGCGTGTGATACTTTTCTATTTCAAAAGTGTATGTACCTATCCGACAGAGCATTAAGTTCAGGTTTGAGAAAAAGTTAAAAATTCGAAAATCTAAACCATACTTGAAGCTAGAGGGAGTATACAGTATGAAGATGAATCTTCAAATGGAAATATCTTTATTATTTTTGAAAGTAGAAAAATATACCAAACAAAATTTTTGATTTCATCTACTCTTACACATGCTTTTCTTTTAATGTACATGGTGTTTTTTAGACAGGCCCTACCAGGGAAAATATACTTTTTATATTAACCTACAAACGCCTCATTTTCAGAAATTATCAAACAAAAAATTTAAAAATAAACGTATAAAGGATATTATTAAATTTTATAAAATTTACGTACGAAGTACCTATACAGCATTTAGGATTTGATAAATTCATAAGATGATAAAATGAAAATAACGACATCATTAAGGTAATATAGCGCAATGGCCTCAAATACAAAACTTTTCCAAACAATCTAACTAAAACGATAATATCACATTATCATAATGGCTTAATGGCTATTTAGTTTACACCTAGATTTCGTAAACCCATTAATGGCCAAGCATTAAAACAATTCGATTTTTTGTAAAACTGGTTTATATGTTTAATAAAAAAAATGCCTAAGAACAATATTTTACCTAGTAGAAGTGAATATAATAATAACAATATACAAAAAAATAATGTTTCGTTAGCCAACCTTTAGCCATAAATAGAATACATATTCTGAAAAAATCTGCGTACGCATTATACCTATTTCGAATATAACAATGTTTTCTTCCAGTGTCAGAGATAATTATTTTAGTGATAATATAAAAATATACAAGTCATAATGTTGGTATGCTAATATAAATATAATGATAATATAATAAAAATTCTATTATGAACATAAAAAATTAACATATGAAAAACAAATTATTTTGTACGAAATATACTAAAACAGTTAGCATGAAAATACACTGAGTTTGTTTTACACACTCTGCATCTCCGTCGCGTCGTTGGCCAGTATGTTCTCGTACGATACTATGACCAGAGACTAAATTTTTTCGTGTACTGTGACTATGACCAACTTGGTCATATCGTACATCTGATGGCAAACTAGCCCTAGAAGGACGACCCCATGCAGATGTTGATGGTGTTGGTTCAGGATCTTCTCCTAAGGCCTCGTCTTGTTCTGCTGTTTCCATGGATCTGCTTTCATGCTGTAATAGTGTCAAGACTAGTGAAGAACGGAACTCTGTTTGAGACATTCGACACTCATTTGCGATGTTGTAAATTCCCCATGAATTTACAATAGCACAGTCAATAAGATTGACAAAAAGAGGCCACCACAACTTCTTGCCTCTCACCCGTATTCTATAATTGGCTACCCAATTATCTAGGAGATCAACACCTCCCATATTCAAATTCAAATTCAAATTCAAATTCATATATTAATGTCAATAACAAATATTTACACAGGTCATAAAAAGGATCAGTAACAAGAAAATTTATTTTGAATATCTAAGCTAACCTTAAATAATATTAAAATACACAATACATTGAAAATTAAAATTTTGATAAAATATAAAACACATAATTCTAAAATACTGCATACACAACAATTGCATTTAATATATACCTACAGGAAAACAGGTACTTTAAAATTGAAAATATAAATATTCGTCAAGGGAATAAAAGGCATTGGACAGCAATATTTGTTTTACTTTTAGCTTAAAATCTTTATATGGTAAGAGCTTTTTTTTTGTCTAGCAATACATTACAAAATTTTATTGCCCAGTACCCAGGACCAGTCTGACACCTCTTTAACCTCCAGTATGCTGGAATCAGACCACTCTTGTTTCTGGTATTGTACCCATGAATGTCCTCATGCGCCCTGCATGATGCTAGGCTCTGCTTTATGAATAAAAGATTGTCGTAAATGTATTGAGCTGGAAATGTCAGTATCTTCAGAGATTTGAAAGTTTCTCTGCAGTCTTCCCTATAATTCAGGTTACTGACAATTCTAATGGCCTTTCTCTGCAGACCAAAAACCCTGTAGGTATCTGCTGAGTGGCCCCAAACAAGCAGTGCGTAGGAGAGGTGCGAATGAAAGATAGCATAATATGATGTTAGTAAGATATCAAGTGAAACATTTTTTGCAAGATTTCTGAGTATGAACAGTCCTTTTGATAACTTCTTGCTTAAGATGTCAATGTGCACATTCCACCTGAGTTTAAGGTCTAGGTTCACTCCCAGGAACCTGACATCATTCACACCCACACTCTCATCACCAGTCTCACGTAAAGAAAAAATCACCTGTTTAGTTTTATCTTTGTTTAGGAGCAATCTGTTGATACAAAACCATTCTTCCATCCTTTCTCGCACACCTCTCATACCCTCAGTCACTCCCTCAATCGTGTCACAAGCTAAAGAAAGTGTAGTGTCATCGGCATGGACTGTAGGCTTTGCTATTGTTTCAGCACCTGGCAAGTCATTGATGTATATTATAAAGAGAACAGGTCCCAATATTGATCCCTGGGGAACCCCAATATTGCCTACACTCTCTGCCGATGTCACATTACTGACTTTTACTACTTGCATCCGGTCCTGCAAGTATGATTTCAACATGTCAGTGCTACTCTGACCGAAACCGTACTGTCTCAGCTTGGCTAAAAGAATTTCATGGTTAACACAGTCGAATGCTTTACTGAGGTCACACATCAGAACAGCATCGAATTGAAGTTTGTGAAATGACTCCACTATATGGGATATTGGGTGTAGGATAGCAAGGACTGTTTTTGCCTTTCCTAAAACCAAACTGGCAGTCTGAAAATAAATCTGTGTTCTCAAAGCACTTTGTAATTTGCACTGCCATGGACTTTTCCACAATTTTAGAGATAACAGGTAGTAGGGATATAAGTCTGTAATTTTGCGGGTCATTTATGTCACCTTTCTTAAAAATTGGTATTACTATGGCTGTTTTTAAGCATGTGGGAAAAGTGTTATTTCTGAAACATAACTTGATTAGTTTAGTAAGAGGAATAATTATTAGTTCTTTTATTGATTTTAGAAGCTTTACGTTCATACCAAATATGCCACGACTGGGTTTATTTTTCAAATTATTTATTATATCACGTACTTGGTTGAAAGTGACCTCGTAAAAAGAAAAACCCTCATATTCATTTTCTACTTGTATGTGAGTGAGAAAATCTTTATTTGATATAGGAATATCATTGACTAAATTTAAAGCTATTTTTGAAAAAAAGTCGTTAAAAGTATCAGGTGAGATGGTATGATCTAAAGAATCCTTTGGAAGTCCACGGTGTGAGTTGATTATGTTCCATATTGATTTGACTGGGTTTGTTGAATTTTTTAATACACTGTCATTAGCTCTGACTTTAGCTAGCTGTATTTGTTTTTTGTATTCTGTTCTAAATTGAGAGTGCATTTGAGAAATAACTGGGCCGCCATACTGTCTTTTTAGCTCTTCTAAAAGTTCTAGTTGTTCCCTCATAGTTTTAAGCTCCTCAGTAAACCAAGACAACCGTTGAGGTTGGTCAGACCTTCCCCTATAGGTTTTTTCCGGATAAGATTCTATGTAACAAGACTCCAAAAGATTCATGAAATTGTTAAATTTATCATCCACACTTACACTCATTTGACTCACAAAATCCCAGTCAATCTGTGAAACTTTATTATAAAATAAAAACATACCTCTCTGAGTTATGGGTCGAAAAGTTTCTCTGGTTTGTGTGAAACTTGCTCTATGGAAGACACTAAATTTGATGATCTGACCACTGTGGTCGGAAAAATGTAGCTTATCGACAACAGCAGAGCATAGCCCCATTGCAGAGCCCAGGAAGACATTATCTATACAGTTTTCCCCTCTAGTTGGTACATGTACTGTTTTGGACAGGTCAAAGCTACCTAAAATATCTAAAACTTTTACTGTATTATTTTCAACATTTTTCAAAAAATTTACATTAAAATCCCCGGCCAGAACAACTTGTTTTCCCGTACCCAGGTGCAAGAGTATACTTTCCAAGGATGTCAAGAATGTGTCAAAATGGCCCTGAGGGCAACGGTAAATAGTGACTAGGTTTAGATTAGATTTACTTAAAGAAATAGCACAAACCTCTATACATTTTTCAATATTTAAGCCTACATTCAAATCTAGGTTATCAAATTCAATATTTAATTTAACAAATATCGCTGTACCTCCCCCTAGCGAATTTTTTCTTGCATAAAAGGCGGCCAGTTTGTACTCGTCTATATGTATTAATTGTATTTCCTGTTCAGTGAGCCAGTGCTCGGTCAAACAAATAATATCGATGTCCTTGTCTACTATATAGGCTTCGACCTTCTCGGTTTTGTTACGGAGTGATCTGATGTTGAGGTGCATTAGGATTAATGACTGCTTTGGTGCTCTCTTTGGGCGCTGCAGGTTCAAAAAATGGTTGATAATAATGCCTGTAGGCCATATAGCTGGGTTCATGTACTTCTCTTGCTCTGATCCTGGTATTGTTAGTTTAAATGAAGCACGGTAGTTATCTTTTTTGATGTTAATCTTCTCACACTTACATTCTTTCCCCAGATCATTGCCTTCTAAAAATGTCAAAATTTCATCCCCAGTCACATCTGGAGCCAATCCTGAGATGAATATAGAGGAAATTTTTTTTGGCATTTTCGGTAACCCCGCGTTTTCATTACTCCCTCTTAGTAGTGCAGGTCTTGTGGACTTCTGGTTGTGGATATTATTGTTTTGGGTATGTCTCCTAAATCCCCTTTGTTTCTGAAATTCCCATTGTTGATCTTTGTCATATGCATGTTATAATCGTTTATCATATTGGGCTGTGGGAAAAGATCTTCTTTTCGCATCTTTTTACTTTCACAATAGGATGGACAGTACCATTGTTTGTTGCTACAAACGACAGAATTGTCATTCCACGTTATCACTGTTACTTGCGCCTCTTTATCAAGAGACTGGTCAAACTCGTCTCTATTTCTCTGACCAAGAACTTTGCTACTTTCCAATGGACAGCCTGATAATCGATTCTCTATTATGGTGCTGGTAAAGAAAAATCCTTTTTATATCCGATCGGACGAAAAGCGACACCTTTCCGATGTGTTTTCTCACCGCAAAAGTCATGATTCCAGTATATTGTATTCGTTGCTTGGCACCATGCAATAACGGTACAGGAATAGAAAATAACTGTCCGGGAATATAACATTTTCGTCCTAGGCCGGGAATGTAACATTTCTCTCCTATTAAACGCCTTGTTTGTCAGATCTGACGTATATCAAAAGTAACATTTAGCTGTAGTTTCCGTAGTTACGTAATAAACTTCAAGTTCCCTCGATTCAAAACTTGATATTATGTTGAGTTTAAATTTAAACACCGTTTTTTATTTAAAGTAATATTTGGCTCTATTTTTATAAGTACCTACATATTCTAATTAATTTCGATCGGATAAAAAATAGTATGTCCAACTCGTAGGAAAAGCGCAGGAATGTTTTGCCTTTCCTCCTAGTTACACAATATACTATTCTTTCAATATGTGAAAAAGTGCATAGGTCGAGAAGAAGCTATCAAAAAACACTCGATGTTCTGAGGGTCTAGGCAACACAGCAATGAGATCTAAAACTACTTGTGTACCGAAAGTGAACTGAAACTTCTGATGTCCTTCGGGTTTTCATGAATTATCCCAAAGTTTCGTATTTGCTGTGAAACTACACAAAACAGGACTCATGTAAGTTAAGATTCCATCTTAGACAAGCTTTCTTACAAAGAACGCATCTATTTTGTTTTGTAGCATTGACTATCCAATGTCCACTTTCGTCGTATCTAACCTGATCGGACACTCTTGCAGGTAATGATTTAGGAGTCATAGGAACAATTATTGGACGAAAGACTAAATAATCTAACTTCTTTCCTTCCCCATTCTATATAGAGCTGCCAAGCATTATGCACAAAAATGCAAAGACCGCCCACCATCATTTCTTGGAGCTAACTGTGATCCTATAATTATCGATATTTTCGTCCATTCGGTCCACTCCTCCCATGAACTTGTTATATTGTGACACTACAAAGGGTTGTCTGACTGGGACATTTTTCTTTTGAGGCGACAGCCACCGTTTTACTTCTTTTTTTCTGGACTAACCATGTAGCAGGTACTACTTGTTAATACTATATGGTTGTCGTTCCAACTTGTAATAGCAACATTGTTTTTGTGTCTGCATAAAAGTCATAATAGCCACAACTTTGTTGTTCCATAAGCTTTGCTGAAGTAATTGTACACTTTCGACTATTATGTTTTATTGTCCCAGTGTAGCCGGTTTGTTGAAGTCAATGCGCTAGTTTTAAAGAACTGAAGAATCTATCGCCATACATTTTAAATGGCTCATCTCTAGGCATGTCTTTTAAGAGATTCATCACAATTGAACCTCCAATACCATTATCCTTTGTTTTTGGTGTGGCTCCTTGATAAGCTTCGAATTTCATAAGATACTTCTAGGGCTCAGACAAGGTCCACTTCTTCTTATAGGTTTGCCCTTTAAAAATTGTTTGGCGCCATGCCTACCAAAATACGGCACCATACTTTCATCGATACTAAGTCTCCCTTGAAATTCGGAATAACCTAAAAACCATTTATTCAGTATTATTATTACCAGTCTCATTTTTCCAAATTTATCGTCCTTTGGAAGATGTGAGTTATCAGAACAATGTAAATCGTTTGATTGCTTCAAATCGGTTTCGTCGCATTGCCTTTACAATAGTATAATTGCGAGGCTCTGATCCTACTTGCCCTTACATTCGCCATCGGGGCACTATGCAGTAACCATAGAGTAAAATTATTGTATTGGTGTAAACTTTGGAAATTTGTGGTAAAGATCTATTTTCTTTGCCCAATTCCTGTTGGCAGGGAAAAGAACTTTCTTATTTCAGACACGGTCATGTTCATTTCGTCGTCACTATCACTTTCACTATATTTTCCGGTTTTGTTAGCTTGTGCACCCTCTTCTACGGGAGTCTCACTTTGAGCTTCTGAAACATTTAAATGATTGCCCTCCGATTCATCATCATTTGTCTCTTCACCTATTCTGTAAGATTTACCTTGATTGCGCACTTTTGCTGAACCATCAGCTCTTAACTGGGGACCACTGAGTTTATCTATGTCATTGCAATTTTCCTCGATGAAGACATCAGCTCTATTAATTCCTTAGTATAATATCTGAAAATACCAAAATTTTAGTGGGCTCATCTATGCCCACTGTTCCACTAATGGAACACTAAAGTTTTCACAAGAATTTAGAAAACTTGCAAAAGAATATCTTAAATTTTAATTACGTAGACATTTTCCTACATCATATAAGGACTGAAATACATATAACGTAATATTTTGAATAGACAAACAAAGCCTTCTAGATACTTACTTTTTAGACGCCATCTTTAACACAGGAGCAAATGACCGCACTGATAGACGCACATGTGCTTACTAAGCATGTCTCGATGCATCTGAAAACCGCCAGATGAGAGATATAATTTTGGTGGAGGTAAAAATAGCAAGTTCTAATAATGGAACAGTGGGCAAAAATGGGTTAATGAATGTACTAATTTTAGTTTCTCGCTGTGTCATCCTAATATGTCACTTTCAATATTGAGTAAAGCTAAAACGTAGAGCTTAAGTTGTACCATGGCTGTTCTTCAAGCCTCATTTTGATCAACTTCAGTTTTGAAAATTACCTTTCTCCACAGCTGTTTGTGACCATAAATGACAGATACATTCTTAAGGTAATCTCAATATTAGGAAAGCAGATTATTGTGTCCTGACTAATGTCTTTTTTATTTTCGTCGTCGTTTTTTTTGAACTCATGGTAAAAGAAACATGAACTGAATCAGTTCATTGCCCAATTGATCGTCTAACTCATTGTTATATGTTTCTGCTATGTTTGGAGCTGCTGCAATTATTTTTTCATTACTAAGAGTATTCAACTTTTTGAGAAATACAGTTAGTTTATATACCTCAATCCTGCGAGATGAGATATGGTTGGAAGGAAATTCTAAGTTTGAATTGGTTGGTGTTAGCTTAACGTCTGGTGCTTGAGAGCTTCCTGCCAATATTTGTTGCATAGTTTGCTTGTCGGGTCACCTCTTGACCAATACGCCCTACTTCTTTAGAGCAGATTTCACAATCAAATACAGCATTTAGGTGCTTTTTATGCAGAAATCTATATTACTTTGTGTCATAAACTCAGGCCATAATCCAGTATCAATTCCAAGCAAGCATTTTCACTTAAAGCAATACTAGGTGCGGAAGAAACTGCTGGAATTGGCAATTTCTCGGAAACCTCTGCTAAAATTGCCGTAATCTGAAAAAAAAAACACTCAAACACCACATTAAGTTGAACCAAATGCAATTTAATTTGTGGCAATGACACACACCTAAAGGGAGATCCTATGGCACTCGACGAGCGTTGTGTGTGCGGAGATGTTGATCGTCACGGTTCTTGAATAGCTGTAGGTTGCAAGCCGGGGGAAACAGATGTCCTGAGAGTGAGTTCCATAGCGATGCAGTGCGCCACACGAAGAAGTCCATGTAACGCGATGTTCTAGGTGTATCCATTTGTACAACGAATGGGTGCGCTTCTGTCATCTGTCGTGACTGTGTGACAGACGTTGTAGGGGCGTGATGAGGCGGGGCAAATCCTCGATACATCTGCCATGAAAACATTTGTAAAACAGGGATACATCGGACACCTGTCTGCGGTGTTCCAGACTATCCAGATCCGGAGTCAACTCCGAGTCGCCGGCGCCGACGAGACGCACAGCAATCTTCTGAATGGAATCCAGCAGCTTTAGGGTGTGCTTCGGTGCGGCACCCCAGATGAGTGAGCAATATTCTAAGCACGGTCTTATTTGTGCTTGGTAGAGCAAGAGCAGCTGCTGCAGTGTATGCAGTTTATGTTTCGAAATAGCGCACCAAGCTTCTGCGAGGCTGATTTTGCGATGTTTGCACGTGGTCATGCCAGGACATACCGCTGTTGACCGAGACACCCAGTAGTCCGACTGACGAGGATGAAGGAATGATCAATCCAGCCATAATGATGTCAGGGCCCGCCGTACTGGCTTTCTTGGTAAACGTGGCCGCTTGGGGTTTTGTTGTATTGAACTGGATCAAATTTTTATCGCCTCAAGTTCGAACCCTCTCTATATCTTGATTAATTGCTGTAATCTGCTCCTGTCTGCGGTGATATATCTCAGTCGCTGGTTAAGGTTTTTCCGATATAAATTGGGAGACAAGGGTACTGTCATCTGCAAAACTGTAAACATGATTATTGGTTTCGTTCAGCAGGTCATTAATATAGATAAGGCACAGAGTTGGTTGTATTCTGAAGCACGCCCGCGTTAATGGTGAATGTCTCTGAGACGTGTCCATCAACTGCAACGTGTAAAGATCGATTCTTAAGGAAACTGGCAAGCCAGCTGCAGAGAGAGGCCAGTCCGAAGGACGGCAATTTGCTGACCAACCCGTCATACCAAACTTTGTCGAATGCCTTCGAAATATCCAATGCAATCGCTCGAGATTCTCCGTAGTTCTCAGTTGCCTTACCCCATATATAAATGATATAAGCCAATATATCCCCTGTCGATCTCTCTTTGTGAGAGCCGCAATGGTTATCGCTAATTAGTTTGTTGGTCTCAAGGTACTTGAGTAGTTGCTGATTGACTACACGTTCGATGAATTTGGAGATTATTGAAAGCAAGACAATTGAGCGATAGTCTGAGGGTGTGGTTTTCTGGGCCTTTTTTTGGAAGAGGTTGCAGTCGAGTAACTTTCCAAGATGGAGAAATTCCTTTTCGGTAAGGCAGCGAAAAAAGTCTGCAAAAATGGGAGTTAGTTCGTTGGCGCAATTCTTAAACACGATGGCAGGTATTCCGTCTGGTCCTGACCCCTTTTGCATATCTAAATCTTTGAGGATTTTGGGAACATCACGGTAATGAAACTTAGCTTCTGCCATGGTAGTGTTGATGTTCCATATGGTAGGGAGAGCTAAATGATGAATGATAATCGCGATCACCAAACTTTTATACTATTTATTTATTATAACAAAAAATATGAATTTAAAAATTGACATTGAATCATTGGGACGAGCCTCTTTGTGGGAAAGCATATAGGCTACAGCCTTGATAGCCTATGCTTACATCCGGCCATGCCCTTCAAAATATAACAAAAATACTACATATACCTATAAATCGAAATCCCCTCGGTTTCAAACAATTTTTCACTAATTGTAATAATAAATCTTCTAGAACTAGATGCATTTTATTATTTAAAATAAGATTTTGAAAGCAGTTCTATGAGAATACAAATTTTTACAAGATAAAATAGCGTTAGTGGTAAAGTGGTGCAAGCCCATATGCTATAGTCTAGGTATCATATGCCCCCCTTTGTGGCAGCAGATTATTATATTATTTTTTCTAGATCGTAAGTTTCCAGATAAGGCGATTGTACAAAACGAATTGACCACCCTAAACATCTTATCTCATAAATTATATATGCGTTTTATAGAATGCCTGTTTCATATTTTGCCCATACGTATGAGAAGAAACTTAAGTTAGTTAAGTTATGCAGTAAAAAGCCTGAAGTACGTTCACTCCCTTCACTTCTGAACCATATGATAAGAAAGCCGAAAAGAGGCGGCTCAGATTTCCAAATCCGTCATTGCGACTCTAAAGTTGTTTTCATAAAGTGAGATGTTACGTTGCTTTGGTTTATTCCTTTATTGAGTTTTAAGAATTCTGTTTACCCATTTCAGTGCATTAGCCTTGAAAACTTGAATTAAATTTTAAAGAAATTACGTATTTTGATTAATTTCCCCAGTTGTATCATAATAATAGGCAACTGTAACATTAAATATTTAGTAATGTCCCATAAAAAACATTATCCATATTTTATGTTCATTCGCATATTATGAAATGCATTTTGAATATTCTTTATTATATTATTTCGGTTAATAAAATATGTTTGCCTGTGATTTTTTCTAAATAACAGATAGTTTTTATAAAATAGGAAAATATTACATGAAGTATTTTTAAGGATTGTGGCAGACCGACGTTGTATACTTTAAAATTGATCTCTCCTCTCTATTATTTTCCCAGTTAAAAGAGCACAAAATGTACATGTTATGTTTCCTTCTGTAGTTTATAAAGAAAAACTATTAAAAAAGGCCTAAAGCATTTAATAAGAACTTAATAATATATTATTAGGAAAATAATTACTAAATTAACAAGTGTTGCACCCGTGCATGTCCACACATTATTTGTAGCCTGCAATAGCTGCTTAAATTAGACCTTGTTTTGGCGTATTTAAAAGTAGAATTTTAAATTATATTAATTATTTTTGTCTCTCGTAAAGTAAGATCCGGATTATATGAACGATGCCATACTATTGTCCATTAAAGTGCGGTAACGTTACCGCGGTACCGGCCGTTTTGGTAATTTTACCCGCCAAATTGACTTGCCGGTAATTTTGAAAAACGTTTAAAATGAATTTATTATCATAAACTTATAAACGTCAAATATATTATTAGCAATATAATGCAGAATTCTACTGATATCATTCGTAAAGCTATTGAAAATGGAAATTAGCCACTACTTCTAAATGTAATAGAATAAAGCAATAATAAAGATAAAATGGGCCAAGCCGAAAACAAAAATGACTCAAATCCTCAAGATTTACTGGTTTTAGTACAGGGTATTCCCATATATTTTGCCACCTACCTACGGCATTAATTTTTAAAAATATCGAAAAATTGTCGACACAAGTTTTAGGGTTTTTCATATAATGATTTGTTATCATCGCAAAGGGATAGTTCTCTTGCTATTGATTCCGGATATACGAGCTTTGATAGTTTTATGTTCAAAACTAATTAAGAAAAATGAGAAGTGTTAGAAGAAGAACGCTATAAAATAATGTGTTGGTCTAAAAAAAGTAGTTTTGAAGATAGTATGAATGAATGAATTAATGAATGATCTTGGGGGGTATTGGCACACTGCGACATGTATTTATCTGTTGTGTCCCCCCTTCCTTGGTGCTTGCATTGATGTGATTCTTAATTAGAGTTCCTCATCCAGCTTCAGTGCTTTGATAAAAGCAAGTAGTCTGGCTGGTTCTATGGATGGAAGTTCCTCCTATTCGACGATGCAGCACCCGAAGCAGGCCATTCGCCTATTCGCGACCGCCTCGCACTTCATGAGAAGATATTCTGGGGTTTCTCCCCCTCCTCTCATTACCGGAAACTCTCCTTGTTTTCAATTTTTATTATCTCTAGGTGCCTTCTCAACCAGCAGTGGCCCATAGGAAAGCCGATGAGGATACGGAGATTGTTCTTACTTAGTGTTACAAGGTTTTTCATCTTCCTTCCTTTTCTTTCCTGAATACTTCCTTGTAGTGTGTGCAGAAAGGTTCTGGTCTCAAAAGCGGAGTTTGTGCTTCTAGTTTTCTCAGTTCGTCTGCTTTTTCGTTGCTTTCTATCCCAGCGTGTCCTGGTATCCATTCAAGGAAAGTTTCTTATTCTTGCCTAGTTCATTTAGCGCATTCTGGAGCTGATTGTTGGTGAGCTCATTGCTTTAATGGCTACTTGACTGTCTGGGAAGATGACAATCTCTTTCTTCCTATAGTTTCTGTCGAGGTTGAACTGCGCACATCTTCCTATGGCGTTCATTTCCACCTGGAATATGTCCGAATGTTTTTCCATTGCTTCGGAGAATCTGGTTTCTGGCCGAAATACTCCGCCAATCCCCTATTCAGTTCTTGACCCATCTGGACACCATTTCATGGCTGCAATGTGAGAATGCAAGTGGTGTTCTTTTTCCATCTTTCTCTACTTCTTTTCACGACCGTGAAGTATTTTCCAAAATTGTATCTTTTGACGATGAAGATATTGTCCCTGGAGAGCCCAAGAAGTGGTATATGCTTTTTGGTATTGTCAGGGATGTTAATTCACTCTTTATAAGCCATCCTCCCTCGCTCGCTCCCTCTCTTGTGATTATAGTCGTTGCTTGTCTAGCTGCTCTCTCTACAACAATGTTTAGAGGTGCGAGGCCCACAATTGCCTCGATTGCTGCTGTTGGACATGTTTTTATTGCGCCTGTTATGCTTATGCACGCCATGCCATGTACTTTGTTGAGAGCTGATTTTACGCTCTCCTTTTCCTTTTTCTTGAACCAGACAATCGACCCGTAAAGTAGAATGGATCTTACTATCATTGCGTACACCCATCGCAAGATTTCTGGTTTATATCCCCAGGTTTTCCTGCAAGGCTTCGGCACACCATGAGGGCTCTCGTAGCCTTATTCCATTTGAGTTTGCAGTCCAGCGTTATGCCTATAGATATCTGACTTCCGACGCCGGTGTATTCGTATAACTTTCATTCTAGGGAGTTCTCTCTTCCTAGAGAAAGGTACTATGGGTTTATTTCCAAATCCACTGTTTGGCACCATTATTTCGTTACCTTGTGTCCAGCTTGAATGAGTTCACATAATGTACACTCGAACTTTCCTCTTGCTGTGATGACAATATCATCAGCAGATTGTATTAAACCTGGTAAATTCGGAATCAATAACGAACGGACTAGATAAATGAATCATATAGAGAGCGATACATTTAAAAAACCGTAAGTTGATATTTCCTGACAGCTTCGGCAATACTTATTTATTTTTTCTCTTAATAAATTCTAGCGATTCGTGAGGAATTTTGTATTTTAAGATTTTGCATCTCTATTAAAATAAACTCTGTAGGTAGGTGGCAAAATATACGTGAAATCCCTCTACATGTTCTAAGTTTATTTCCATACGAAACTTTAATCAAGAGCTTAACACTCTTTATATTTATCTAGTTATGTTTAGAAACATTTTCTTCAAGTATGTCAAGGTTATTGGGTATATATTCTTTCTTATAAGCAACTCATAGTCTGTTATCTTATATAGTAATATTTGAAAAAATAATAAATATAAAAATTCCTAAACGAACAAAAACAATATTCATGTAAACAAATTGAATATATTTCTGTTTTTTTATTGAATATTGTTTTTTGTTTGTTTAAGTAATTTTATATTTATTACTTATTTAAAAGATTGCTATCTAATATGACAGATTATGGGTTGTTTATATAAAGAAATACATAATAAACATGACAATACCTGAAGAAAATGCTTTTAAGCGTAATTGAGCAAAAAATGTAAAATTATGCCCGAAATGTTTGATATTTCTAAATATTAAGAAATTTCCAAAATTGTTGATAAATTACCACCTAGAAAACAAGAAGATCGATCAGAAGATTTATTTGATGAAGTCATTTAGATTTAGGAATCCCTAAATATTTATAGACGAATATGCCGAAACCCTTTTATAAATTCTTTGTTAAGTGCATTATTGTAGATATGTTCTTCTATATATTGTTGTGGAGGATTCATGTTTACCTTACAAATGTTTGCCTGTTACTCCACCTATATTTATAAATCTTCATAAAATAGAGCCGCTTGCTCTAGCTCCAGGGTGTAAACAGCACAATTTAGTGACCCTAAGCAAGCTGAAAAACCTAAAGGTGTAACTTATTTGGTTAAATATTAATTAATTAATTATGTATGGCGTTGGGCGCCACTTTGTAACTTATAGTGTGCCACTTAATAATGATTTACTAGCGCAGTCGCCAATTTGTAAGGATAGTTAATTTATGTAATTTAATTAAGTATGAGATCATTGTCACTAAGGGTGTGAATAGTCTCTTTCGTTAATGTTAATTATATTATATTTTTTAATTGTGGGCGCCAGAGTTCTTAGAGACAATGCAAACAGAAAATGAATATTTAGATATCAATAATTATAAAGATAAGAATATTAAAAAGTTGCACTTATAATTCACGTCTCATAGAATCCGATCCTGTAATAAAGTAAACAAAGTATTTTTTTAAAAAACAATGTATATTAATTTAAGAGTTAATTGACAATTATGAGTAAAATGAGGATTATCAATACAATTAAATTACAATTTAAATTATTTGATATTCAAGTGGCCCTAATTTATGAAGATTTATAAATATACGTGTAGTAACAGGCAAACATTTGTAAGATAAGTTCATTATTGCTATACTGCATGTGATTGCATAGTATTTCCGTCAGAGAAAATAGAAAATAAGCACTAAGCCCCAGAAACAATCGAAACCAAAGTCTCATGATGCCGGCTCGTCCAACTGTATAGTTTTACACCACCATTATGAGATCTTGCATCTTACGTAATTAATTACGTAAGTTTGGATTTAAACGAAACATTTTACCAGTTTAGTATGAGCTCATACGATGGTCGATACTTGATTAAAAATTTAACGCCATCTGCTATCTTAAAAGATACATAGATTTTGATGAGACTTTTTGGGGTATTATCCAGAATGGTCTGTCGTTCGTTTGCTCGAAACGTGTCCTCATGATACCCTCACAGTGGTATAGAAGTTGGGTTGCAGTTTTCTCTAATTCATGGCAGAACCTGCATAGGTTTTCATCTGCAGATCCATCAGATATAAGTATGTTTTCAGTCAATGGCCGGTTAATAACCCTACCATAATTCTGAGACTACCTTTCTAATGTGGCTTAGTAAGTAATCTGTGAGCTTTGCTGAATAGCTCTGAATGGTTGAACACTCTAGCATTCCTGAGTCTACGTTGCTACCCATTTCATAACGGATGCTTTAATAGTACTCTTGACTACCCCACAAAAGGTTTGTGGTTTCACCAAAGGGCCCGATGAGCCAGCTTTGGCATTTTCACAGGCTTTTCATTGCCTCGGTAGTCTTAGTGCCCCAGAAACAACCGAAATCAAACTCTCTTGATGTCGGCTCCTCCAACTGTGGTTTTACACCACCTTTATGAGATCTTGTATCTTATACATCGATCGACCTAATTAGTAATGAAGTGCCTCATCACCCCCCACTGCTTATTAATATACGCTACAAGAGAAATAACCAAATGGCTAACAACATTAGTGAAGCCAACAATACTCCAATTTATAACTTTAAAAAAGCAAATTTCAATGCCCTGTATCATGATTTATTACACACTGACTGGTCGGCTCTTTTCAATCTCACAGACATAAATACTGCATGCACTGCTTTTTATGACCGCCTCTACTCAATCATTAACAACTGGGTACCGAAATATACTCCAAAAGCAAAGATTAAATATCCACCCTGGTACACCAATGAAATTAAAGAGAATATTCGACTGAAAAATAAGCTTCACATAAGGTATCAAAGGAAAAAGGATACAGTAACATACCAGGAATTCACAAATCTTCGGGCCAAAATAAAAAGAGATATTAACTCTGCACATAAACAATACATCGATCATACAGAGCAACAAATTAACGAGGACCCTAGTAATCTGTGGACTTACATTAATTCAAAACGGTCATCCTTTGCGCGAATACCAGACACCATGGTTTACAATAACACTCAAGTAACTAATACATCTCAAATTGTTAACGCATTTGCAGACTTTTTCCATAAGTCATTTAATCCTCAATGTGATTTAACAAGCATGCCCACAGATAATTCAAAAATTACATATGCAATCATCGATATCCAAAATTTTTCTGAGAATGAAGTCATTGAAACTTAAAAAACCGCAAAGAACAAAATGACAAGTGGTCCCGATCTTTTACCATCATTCCTACTAAGAGATTGCTCCCACGTGCTCGCCAAACCTCTCACATATCTCTACAATCTCTGTCTATCCACTCAATCCATTCCTAGTGTCTGGAAATGCTCCAAGGTCAGCCCGATTTACAAAAAATATATTTACATTATCACTAATTACAGGCCCATTACAATCGTAAACAATTTCTTAAAATGCCTTGAAATTCTTGTTCACAAAATAATTTACAACAACTCACCTCGTGATAACCACTCAAACTATTGGAGAAGCGCTAGATAGCTCATATACACTGATCTATCTAAAGCGTTTGACAAATTAGATCACCAAACTCTCATAACTAAACTTGAACTATTTGGTTTTTCCGACAGTGTTTTAAAACTTTTAAAATAATGGCACTCTAACCGAACTCAATATGTTTCTGTGAATGGAATTACATCCAATAAGTATGCCTCATCCTCGGGAGTGCCTCAAGGATCGGTGCTTGGGCCACTATTATTTGATATCTTCATAAACGATGTATGTTTTAAACTTAAGGCAATGGCTCTCCTGTATGCAGATGATCTCAAACTTCTCTTACGCATAAATTCGATTGAGGACTGTATAAAACTCCAAAGAGACTTGGATACCTTGATCGAATGGTGTACTCTAAACAAACTTTCTCTGAACATCGACAAATGTGAGGTGTTATCGTTCACCTTAAAAACAAATCCATTTCTGTACAACTACTCAGTAAATGAAACAATTTTAAATAGACCTGATTCTTTTTGTGATCTGAGCATGACTTTTGACAATAAGTTATCATTCACAAAACACTATGAATCTATAATTTCAGAGACAACCAAGACCTTTGGATTTATTGCCAGGTTGAGCCATGAATTTCGAAACATCCATACTCTTAAAACACTATTTTTCGCTTTTGTCAGGTCGAAATTAGAATATGCTTCTGTAGTTTGGTCACCCGAGTATAATACACATGTTGATGATCTCGAAAGAGTTCAGCGAAGATTCCTGAAACTGCTATACTTGAAAACTCATGGCATATATCCTCCTCAGGGATACCCGGAAGAGATTTTACTGGAAATGTTTGATATGTGTTTCTGTTTAAGTTACTACATAACCAGATCGACTGTTCGATATATTAAACAAAATTGGTTTTCTAGTCCCTCTCTTATCATCACGACAAAATTTGACATTTTCTCTGCCAAGGGCTCGAACAAACAACCTTCATTTTCACCACTCCATGTTATGTGCAGAACTCATAATAATCATAACAAAGGCTTTGATATCTTTAATACCACAATTCCACAAATCCGCAGACATTTCTGTACATTTTCCGCTAATAGCACATGACATCCATTTCACTACCACTCCCTAATACCGCTGTACTATGTTGTGTAATAGTGCAATTATGATTTAATCTTGTGTTTTATGTATTTATTTATGACATTTATTTGTACTCTTTTATTTATTTTATTTTATTTTTGCTTGTTATTTGTTAACTCTTTGAATTTTTATAATGTGTCTGTTATGTTATTTTTAAGTTCTTTTATGTTTTATGCTTTTATATTTTTCTGCTTTGTAATTGGGAAGTTTTCCTGTTAGGCAGTGTAGTAATAAATAAATAATTAATTGGGTTAGTTTGGATTTAAATGTAACATTTTACCAGTTTAGTATGAGCTCATACGATTGTCGATACCTGATAAAAAATTTAACGCCCTCTATCTTAAAAGATATATAGATTTGGATGAGACTTTTTAGGGTGTTTTCCAGAATGGTCTGTCGTTTGTTTGCTTGAAATGTTTCCTTACGATACTCTCACATTGGCATAAAACATGGGCTGCAGTTTTCTCTAATTCTTGGCAGAACCTTCATAGGGTTTCATCTACCAGACCCATCAGCCTTAAGTATGTTTTAGGTTAATGGGCGGTCAAAAAACTTACCATCATTTTGACGGTCTTTCTGCTGTGGCTTAGTAAGTCAGCTGTGAGCTTTTCTGAGAAGCTCTTAATTTATTAGCTCGCCTCTGTCCTGATTGGACATTCCACCATTCCTGAGACTCCGTTGCTACCCATTGCATGCCGGATGTCTTAATAGTACATTTGACAACCCCACAAATGTTTTCTGGTTCTACCAAAAAACTCGACGAATCAGCTTTGGCTTTCTTATCGACTTTTTCGCTGCCTTTGTGGTCTCAGTGCCCCAGAACCCAAGCTAGACTCACTTTGTTTTGACTAACTAGCTCGGTCAGTGCTCTGCAGTAGCTCTTTGGATGTTGTAATGTTAACCTTGATTGCATTTTGCGCTGTCTGGCTCTATCGGAGTAGATTCCCATAGTCTTCTCAGTTGTTTTCTTGTTCCTTATTTCATTCGCGCAATGTTCTATGGTCGTTACTTCAAGCTGAAACACCGAGGCTAGATTTCTCATAGAGTTTGGAATACTTCTTCCCGAGTAAAGCCTTAACATTTTCCAAGCAGTGGCAAGGTTACAGGAGAACACTGTCAAAAGTCTTACTTTTACGTTAACATATTAAAAAAGTAAATGATAATAGATTTAGATTAAACATTTTATTAAGAAAAAGTTTTCTTACATATTTTACCAAAAATTAATTGATTATTAGTTACTCTGGAAACAGCAAATAAAATCGTTTTAAATGATAGTACCTACGTGCTTTCTATGCTCAACAAAATCATAATATTTTTACATCTGTTTTAAAAATTGAGCAGTTATAATAGTAATTTATGCAATGATATTTTTAAGACTACGAATATTCATTAAAAAAATTATTCAACATATGAGAAATAAAACCCGAATAACTATTGTGAATATTATTAATACATATTCTTATTTGTATCTTTATCATCTGTAGGCTACCCTAGCTTCTCTTTTTATGTAGATATGCATTGGGGGTAGAAAAGGGACCTAGTTTATACGATATTTATCGTGAAATAATTTATTTAAGTATCGAAACGGCTTTAGAGACTATTCTGATATCTTGTTTTTGTATGAAATTAAGCTGGTAATCACTGATTTTAAGACATTTCGCCACCTCCATCAAATACCATGGTAGCAGTTATCCTCCACATCAAATTTTAAAAAGTTGTTTTATCGATTGAAACATATCTTGCATCTAATGTCCATAAAGCAGTTTGACTAATATAATCATTATAAATTTATTGCACATTTTAAAAGCTTAACGACTGCATTTATATTAAGTAATATCAATTAGCAGTTCTTTAATGTTCATCGCTTGCCTAAATGCTTGTTTTTACTCATTACATTTTTTTCGGAATATTATATTTGGCAATAGCATGCATTGGTGACTATTACTAAACTTTTTGGTTTTGAATAATAGTGTATTATTTGCTTACGACAACGATGTTCGTGATCATAAATTTACAGAATATTTATAACTATTATTTAATCTAGTTGTATTAGGGACGCCCATTGAATATTTTCTAAAAGCAAAAATATAGATAGCATAATTAACGACACACATACCTATAACCCATTTTATCATATTTGACCATTGGATGCTTCTCCAAGGGCCAGCATTATCTTCCTTACACTGAAATAACTAGTTCAAGACGTATAATGTAACAAAGTAGTATTGAACAAATAATGAATACAACTGGGGACAATTTTGATATACCCTTTTGGCTCATTCAAATATTTGCCTAATATTGCATTGTGAAATAGTGAAATGCTGCTATTCGATACAAGCAAGTGGTATTGAACTTAGGGGGATTGGGGACGCTAGATCATGGCTGTCGAGTCACTTATAACATTTAATTATGCTAATTAGCGGCCTCTAGGTTAATCTCCTTGCAAAATTATAAAGGAGGGTAGGATAGTTTAAATTTTGATAAAATATGCCAGTTGAGTGGTAGATCCGTAAATGTCGGCTGTGTTAATGTGAGCCTACGAACGTCATATAGAATTTCCAGTATGTGATTCTTTGATTCTATAAGTAAAAATATATACTGATACTTCGTGACGAGAAGGGAAACCATTTGGGAGAAAAGCTAATTATGTGAGCAACAGTTTTATATAAGCAATGTAATAGATGATATAGTCAATTTGATTAGATATTTTACTTTGGATGATTATGTTATATTTATTGCTGGTTCTCTTTTTAGAGGCATTAACAAAAAAGTCAGATTTTGTAGTCATACTAACATAATTTTCGCAACAGTAGCAATATGTTTAAACAATTCAATTATTAAAGAGCATTTTGATTTCTATTTAAACAGGACAGTATATAGAAGTAAATCACACTGAGATTATCTAGATCTTTTCTTTTGTTGATGCAGTTATTTGCTAGGTGGATTTCCACCATTTCTAAGAATTGCCTTTTTGTTGAGTTACGTTCAGTGCCAATTACTTCTACATCTGTTCTGATAGGGCGCTAGTTTTTTTATTTAATCTGCAGTCACTCCTATGTCTAGTTATTCTATCTTTCAGTATATATATATATATATATATATATATATACAGGCCCGTTCCTGAGGTGTCTGGCGCCTACGTGCAGGTTTCTTTGGTCCTATTTTTTTAATATTTTGCGAAAAACTGGCAATGAATTGAAATGCAAGAAAATTGATAAAAAATAATTAGAAAAAATATTTATTAAATTACCAAAACAAACAAAATCACAAAAAATATTTGCTAAGTATATCAAAAGAAAAATATACCCTAAAGAAACAAAAAAACGATATAAACAGTACTTATAATCAATATATCATTAGGATTATTTACTTGATTATTTATGAAATATAATAATAATAATAATGATAGGAACTAAACGCAGTACATTCACAAGAAAATTAAAAGGGAATAAAATTAACGTAAATAAAATAAACAATAACAGAAATATTTTAATGACAAAAAAATAAACGTTTCAAAAATGAAAAAAATACTATTTTTGTAATAAACAAAAAAAAAGAAACGATATACCTAAAACAAAACACGTCTGGCTTTCACGGATGCAATCTCGATGATCATCTGATTATGCTCAAGAGACTCAGCAATATTATTTTCAATAGAAATAATGGCCAAATCTGATAGGCGTTCTTGACTCATAGATGTCTTTAAATAATTCTTTATTGGTTTTAACTTACTTACTTAAAACTTCTTTCGCCTGAAGCTACTGAAATGGGTAATGTAAGGATTGTAAGGTATATCCTTAAGACTATATCAATAAGTTTGGAAAAAGAGACTGTAGATTTTTTTAGGTGTATAATTTAAAATGTCTATGGGAAAGGATGAAAATCAGTAGTATTTTTAGGATTAAGAATTTTATATTTAGAAATTTCGTTATGTAAATCTAAGCCGTCAATGTCTTTAGATATTACTTCCTTAATCTCAACTGCAATGGGGTATCTAAATTTATACATGATTCTTTAATTAGTCAGATTCTAAATTTTAAAATTTACATAAGAACCAAAATAAATTTTGAAATTTGTTTATACCCTCAAACCGCCTTTGTAAAGACTGAGTGGTTGTATCTAAAATCAGAAAATAAAAATCGATTTTAAATTTTTGCTTTGGATCTGCTACAGATTCATCCTTACTTTCATATGAAAATTGTTCCTCAATTTTTGTTGCCGCACTATTGGGAATACCCGCTCTACATCGTTTTTTTCTGCTTCTCCTATAGCTTTATTGATGAGCAAATCAAAATTTTTGACTGACCGTTTTTCGTTAAAATAAAGATTTAGATTTTCAATTTCTTTATGGCAGTCATTTAAGTTTCTGTTCGGATCTTGTAGCATTTTACTTACTATATTAATTTTTCCTACAATATCATGCCAGATTAAAATCGAACAAATAAATTCAAGAGTTTTAATTTTATCCAATAAAGATTGTGCACTATGTTTTATATTTATGTCTCGTGATTTATCTTCTGTCAAAAATTGTAGGCTATTACATTTTCTACCAATTGATATCTAAGAGGACGAATTGCTTTAATTCTACTTTCCCACCTAGTTTCACTAACTGATTTCAATGTTAAATTAGGGACATTCTTTTTTAAAATATTCCATCTATAAGGAGAAACAGAAAAAAAGTTGTACAGTTCTTAAATGATTAAAAAAACCAACAGACTCAAAAGAAATTTTGGCAGCGTCATTAACAGTCAGGTTTAATGTGTGAGCTGAACAGGGCACAAACATTGCTTTGGGATACACATTTTTAATTTGAGCTTGAAGACCTATATGCTTGCTAGGCATATTTGCGCCGTTGTCATATCCCTGTCCTCTCATATCATTTAAATCGATTTCAAATTTGGACAAAATTTCATTTTTTAAACAATTAAAAAGTCTTTCCACTGCCGTATTTAAAACTTTAAAAAAGCCTAAAAAATGTTCTCTTATTTCTACTGCTCCAGGGGTACAGGGTGATAATGTCGCCCCCTTTTAACTTTTTTATTTTAAGTGTCCCAAAAAAATTAAAAGTATGGTTAGGTAGGTACTGAAAAATACTTTTTTTCTGCGGGTAAAGAATATTTGAAAAATGTTCAGTATACAGGGAAAAACAAAAAGTTAATTTTTTTTCAATGGAACGCCCTATATATGAATTTATTTTTCGATTCCTCGTAAAATTCTAAGCATATTTTATGTATGGTGTTATAACTCTAGAGTTAGTAGTTTCACAGCTATAAACAGTTGAAAATCGGTACTTTGGCTACCTTTCACCTTGGTAGCAAGAAGATCATTAGAGATGGAGTAAAATGAATTTCACATTCCTATCTTAACATTTCATCTGACATTACTAACTGGCAGGCGGTACCATGGATACCAAATCTGGTCCCTCGGTAGGTACCATCAGTTAGCACCATCAGATAGCTCTTGGAAAGTTAATATGGGAATGTGAAATTCATTTTAGCCCATCTCTAATGATCTTCTTGCTACCAAGGTGAAAAGTAGCCGATTTTCAACTGTTTATAGCTGTGAAACTACTAACTCTAGAGGTATAACACCATACATAAAATATGCTTAGAATTCTACAAGGAATCGAAAAATAAATTCATATATAGGGTGTTCCATTAAAAAAAAATAACTTTTTGTTTTTCCCTGTATACTGATCATTTTTCAAATATCTTTTACACGCAGAAAAAAAGTATTTTTCATACTTTTAATAAAGGGGGCGACATTATAGGGGATCACCCTGTAGAATGAACAAATCGGATTATAACAGTGAGTTGTTCAATATGACTATCATCGGGAGTTTCATCTAAAATTATTGAGAAATACTTTGCTGTTTTAAGACACAATAAAATCTCTTTTTGAATATTTTTTGACAACAGACCAATTAATTAATTTTGAAAATGATTACCTATACAATGAGGCATATGTTGATTTAAGCTTTTAGATTTCTGAATATTATTAAGATCCTCTATTATAATTGGATCAATTTTAGCAACCATTTCAACTAATTTTAAAAAATTGCCATTATTCGGTTGATAAAGGGTTTGGCTCTCTCCTCTGAATGCTAGATTTTGACCAGCTAAATATTGCACTATGCAAATCATCCTTTCAATTAATGCACGCTACCGCTTTTTTTTTCAATCTCGTATTGTTTCTGTTGTTCTTTATCAATAGTACAACCTTTATCCAACAGTAATTTTAACTCGCACTCAAGAGAGGCGGTATCTTTTATTCTATATATGGCGGGGCATGTAGTGTCCAACAAGGAAACTACGGAGAGAACACATTACATTTGTGCTATTAAGGCAAACGCTTGGTAAAATTTTTAGACATATTAAAACGATAAAATAAGAGAAGATTTGATTATTTTTTTAAATTTGTAAATGGCCGTCGATTTTGCGCCCCTAAAATTTTGTGCCTGCGTGCATGGACGTCGTGCACGCTTGCCAGGAAAGGCCCTGCGTAAATGCCCTATGAAAGTATCGAAAATTAAACACCCTGT
>MU184528.1:81889-114832 GCA_016904865.1 Pissodes strobi
ATGCCTTAGCTAGTCATAATAATATTTTAAAACCCATGTGGCTTGTGCTGATAATGTTTTGTATGAGATCTTATAATGCAATTTAAGGTCTCAAACGAAACATATTAGTTTAGGGCTTATGCAATTAGATTTCTGTATCATAAAATCTTATACAAAACATAATATTGTATGAGTCGCACAGATTAAAAACTACTCATGGCTGTTAAAATACTATAAATTCTATTTAAGGTGTATGCATTTGCAGTCAGATTACAACATTGCTAGAACATAATAGCCTAGTAGTTACATGGGTTTCAAAATATTATATTGTAAAATTTCTTGTATTATAACATGCGGTGGTCTCACTTAAATTTCTATGTCACTTTTGGTGTATCTACGTCATAATTAATGGTAAGACTAGGTGAACTTGAAAGTGTACCACAAATATTTTTGGTATGGTGTTTGTGTTGATGTGTTATATGGTTTTTGTATATGCCTGAGACATTTTACAGACAGAACAATAATTTAAATCGCATAGTAATTATGTCATTGATGGAAAATTTTCAGCTAAGCAAATAATAGGCACACCACGTATAATTAAATTACCGAACAAAATCATTTAAATTTTGTGCACGCCCGTCATTAATATTTAACGACATTATTTTTCCGTTTTGTGTTCTGGGCGAAAGTTGCTTAAGTCTACAATGAGATTTTGGAACAAGGAGGAATTTGTAAGCATGCATATCAAATAAGCGAATTTGTCATCGCGGCATCACACATCAATTTTTTTTCTTTTTAAAATCTTGAATCTATAATTTTTATTTTAATTATTGAAATTATCTTATTAGGTCAATAATTGATATTTTTTAAATTTTGTTTAGCGCCAGATATTTATTTTACGTTTATTTACTTTTATTTCTAGTAAAATTAAAATAGTCAATTGAGAATCTTCGGTAATTTTACCTTATGCTGGCTTCAATGATGAAAAACGCAACTCTAACATTGGCACCTTTCCAATTTGCAATAAAGGTTTGATTTTAATAATCGGTATAAATCAGGAAATTTGTCTAATCTAATATCAGTAATTTCGAATAAACTAACTCAACGCGAAAAATTCTTATTTCATCATTATCTGGACCTCCATATATATTTTGGAATTTACAGTTCTTGTACCAAGATTGTCAATCAATAAATACGAAAACACTTCATTGGTTGTTGCTCAATAATTTGGACCCTATTCTTACTTCCTAGATATTGAAACATTTTCCATTTGGGCTTCAGTTTTTAAAATAGGATTTGTAATGAGTCTAGTTGATTTTTATTGTGACTATATTTAATACATAACATGCCTACAGCCATGATGATACCTAAACAATTCATGTAAGAAATATATTACAAACCTGTTATTCTAAACTTCTCAAAATTCCAAACCGTTTTATTTATGCGAAATCTCTAAAATTAGATAGCTTCAACATTTTTTTATTTTCAGTTCAACTTCGGTAATTTCATAATAAGATACCCCGGACGACAACATGCCAGAGTCCAGACACCTTTTTCCAGATCCATGCCTTTTCCTTGCAAGAACTTTACTACGTATGGACTGGGCAGATCTACGAAGAGGCCCACTAGCGTACATAAACTAAGGCCAGGTGATATTGACGTTATTGGTGCCATGGGTGATTCTTTAGTTGCTGGCAATGGTGCTATGGAAGAGTTTGCTTTGGGAACTATGATTGAAAATAGAGGTGTATCTTGGTGTATAGGTATATTGTAATATTATTTTATATTATTTATTTTAATTTATAATAATAATGACCTCACTATTAGAGTTATAAGAATAAGTTTTATATATCAACAACAGACAGATCGATATCACTTAATAGATTTGATCGAATATTTAGTTTCGTCAGCGTGATTAATTTTGAAGCAGTACTTCCACATCCCCTCCATCCTTTATTATGGAATTGGACAGCAATATTTGTCTATTATGTTGTTTGGTGAAAAAGCGCTGGGAGTGACATTTCGTATTTTGGGGATATGGTGGTTATAAATAGGCATAGATATAATAAGACCGGTTAGTTATCTGCTAGTGGCAGTCTGATTATCGTATAAGGTAAAGATTGATAAATCGATTTAAAATCCTTATGGTCAGTTTCCAAATCTGTCAATCAGGGTTTTTCAAAGACGTCAATCCCACCACTAACCAAAGATAATGGCCCAATAGCGGAAATGGCCAAAGGAAAAATTAACATCCTTGCCAAAATGTTTGCATCAAATTCTACATCAGATTCCCAAGGAAAGACTCCTCCAACTATCCCAAGAGTGAATTCCTCAATGCCAGGGCTGGTATTTCGTCAGCGCGAAGTGAAACGAATACTCAAAAGCCTAGATACTAACCAAGTCCGGACAGGACCGGATGGCGTTCCCGCAATAGTGTTTAAGAAATTTTCTGCTGAACTAAGAGCTCCACTATGCAGGCTTTTCTCCCTATCATACCGAACTGCATGCTTTCTTTCTAGCGGAAATGCGCTCAAGGGCAACCAATCTTGAAGAAAGATAAAAAACGATTCCAAATAACTACCGTCCAATTGCCTTAGTGCCCATCATGTCCAAAGTCATGGAGAAACTGATCAACGAACAGCTATTAAAATATCTCAAATCATCAGGCACCATAAGCGATCGCCAGTATGGCTTCCCCAAGCACAGATCAACGGGAGATCTTCTGACTTATGTGACCTACCAGTGGACCAAATCCCTCGAGAGCTACGGCGAACCTCGTGCAGTGGCTCTCGACATATCCATAGCCTTTGATAAGGTTTAGCATGGTGGATTATTAAGCAAATTGACAGCATACGGTCTACTACCAGCATTGCTTCTATGGCATTCCAGTTTATTAAGGGATTGAAGCATCTGAGTTGACATTGATGGACAATCTCTCGGAGGAGGTTGTATATTATCTACTACACCGTTCCTGCTCTATATCAATGATCTCTTAGACAGGACAAACAATTATATTTCAAACTTTGCAGACGACAGCACTCTTATATCCTCATTCATGTGGCTGACTCTAATGACCGCTGCTAATTCCCAACGTGAGCGAGAAAATCAGATTGCTGCCATTAATGAGGATACGAATGCCATCGTAGAATGAGGTGAGGAAAACAATGTCCAGTTTAGCGCAGGAAAGACTCAAGCAGCTGTCTTCTAAAAAAAAGCAAACACCGCAGGACCTGATTTATCAATAACAAGCATTGACCCTGACTTCATCCATAAGCTTGTTGAGCATCAACGTAGAAAACAACATGTCATAGCGTAATCACGTCACCAAAATTGCCAAGGCAGTAGCACAAAAGCTAGGAGCACTCTATTATGGAGCAAACTATTTCTGTTCACCTCATCAGCTCTTACTGCTATATAAGGCCCAGATAAGACCGTCTCTGGAATACTGTTCTCATGTGTGGAGCTCGGCACCCAAGCACTTGCTCAAGATATTAGATTCCATACAGAGAAGAGCAGTCCGTCTTGTGGATGACCCAGAGTTGAATGACAAATTTAATAGCCTTGAACAGTGAAGAAAAGTGGCGGACTTCTCTCTTTACTATCGATACTACTACGGAAGGTGTTCGAAAGAGCTGATGATTATGATTCCCCCCAGAGTTGTGCAAACACCTGTCAGACACGAGCTGCTCATCAACATACGATTCAGTTGCGAATACCTAGGGCGTTGCTGTTGCGGAACTCCTTTGTCTGGAGGATTACAACCTACAGTGCTTCAAGTCCAGCGTCCACCGCCTTTTTCGCATTCGCACCACCGTTGAGTGGTATAGGATTTTCCTTCTGTGTGTATGCCGATCATAAAAAATGTATCTTTAAAAATCGTGCAATATTTTACGTTTTTTTTCTGTACTCAAAGATTATGCTAGAGAGGCCTGATTTCTTTGATTGCTGGGCACTCAATTTCAGATTGGATTGTTTGCAGTAGGGCTATGCTGAGTAATCCACAATTTGTAGGGCTATGCTGAGTAATCCACAACCGTCCTTCCACAGACAATATAATGTGTAAAATGTGATAGTAGTGATTCCACATGGAATTTTGCAAAGTTAATTTGAATATTTATTAAAAGCTGCTTCCACAGGTATGGAATATAATACTCAAATCGTTATAGAAGGTATTCCAAAAGAAATTTCCCCAAAATTTATTTGATCATTAATTTTACGATCCGTATATTTGGGCGCGGCCACTGGGACTCTTCTATTTAGGCTCGGCCGCTTGGGCGCAGAGACACTAAGGCGTCAGCTATTTGGACCAGAGACACTTAGGCGCGAGGAAATTAAGCACATATTATCAATATTATAATAATTATTATGTTATCACCGTTTTATTTTTTAAAAATACGTTTTGTAATTGTATGAAGAATTGTATTCTTAAAGTAAAGTATATACATATAATCTGAACAAACAATTACAAGGAATTACCTCTAGCTGTAATAGGCAAATTATAATTTTGAGCTTGCCTTTGGTTAGTTTCTGTTGGTTACGCTCCCGGAGCGAGCGAAACGAGGGGAAGACCATGCGTGATGTTTTATATTTTGAAATTATATTTTGTTTAAGTCAAATTAAATAATATGTAGAACTGAAGTGTTGCTTAAATTTATGATTTACCTGACGGCGATAAGAGATGGTGCTCAAAGGTCACATTCTTGGGTCATAAAAAACTGCATAAACCGATCATTTACCTGTAGGTGACCAAAGGTTTTGTCCCTATTTGTATATTGTTATAGAGAAAAGCCGTTTGCGTTTGCTACTGTTGACTCTGTACTCCTTCAGGTTGTGTGGCTTAGATGGTGATAGATAACAAAAACTCAATTGGTTTCGAATTAACAACCCGGAATGGTATAATAAGCAGCAAAGTGTGATGCGCATGTCTTTTTGTTAGGGATCTGCTAACGGGTCCTTTTTAGAACTAGATTGAAACGTTCGCTGATTTACGGATTACTTTAATATATTTTAAATTACATTGAGTTTAAGAGGTTTCTTACATAGGCTGGCGTAAGCTGTTTTGAATTTAAATAACTGACATTCACTTTGAACTGACGTATTTCGGGGGCGGGAACATTGAGGTATTTCCAGTAAAGGTACTATTTGATACTGAATGGGGGTGACGTAGGTATAGTGGGGTTATTATAACCAGGGTCTTTTCCCTAAAGTTAATATTTGACTCTGGATGAATGAACGGAGAAGGTTTGCACTTGATACCAGAGAGCGTTTGCTATTAACGGACTATCCACTGAACCAAGTTGTCGTTTACTAGGTTCGTGCGGTCTTCATTCTAAAAATTTCTTGAACGTTTACCGAAGGTTTTTAAAACATTTTTAGATAATATTATAATAAAACAATAATTATCTTTCATGATCAAATACCAAGTTCAAACTTTAGACTGTGTTCTTTTCGTAAATAGAATCATTAATTAATTGATACAATATATTTTACTTTACGAATAGAATTATGTTAATATATATTTAATTTCCTCGCGTCTAAGTGTTTGGGACCCAACGGCCAACCCCAACATACAGGCCAAAATGACTGCCCCCAAGTGGCTGCGCCCGTTCAATTCAAGCCCCTTCCATGGACCTAAAATATAACATTCAATCATTTTAGCAGGCATTCCACAAGATATTTTGCAAAATCTCTTTGATCACCTGTTGATAATCGTCCACATTTTTCAGTACAGTTTATTTACCATTAGTCCGTAAACACTAATGTATCCCATTTCTAAGTATGTTCTAAATATGTTTTTCTATACACACAAGCCACACCTACTGGTTTTCTAGCAACAAACTAGCAAACTTTAACGGATTGGTCAGTAATATTTCTTCGTCATATTGGTCGCTGGGAAACCAGTAGGCGTGGTTTGGTGGCATGGAGGGGATGCGCTGTGGGTATAAATAGCCAGAGTTAGAATAAAACAGTTTAGGATTATTATTAAGTTCTGTTGCTTCGGTCGCGCAAGCAACACGTTTACCAATCCGCTCTGCGAACAAGTCAAAAAGTGAAGTGAGGTAAAATACGCTAACGACACCCAAAGCAGCACTATACTTTTCAGTGTAGTGTATGCGACAAAATATCGTTTGACGTTGGCTTATGCTGGCGTAAAAAATCGTTTGAAGTTAGCGCAACCAGCGCAACACAGAGTGACGGCACGATCGTACCCAGAGTGCATGTATCTCGTCACTTTGTGAACAAACTACAACAGAAACCCACCACTACAAGACGAAGGACACAGAGAATTCAGGCGGCAGGGAAGCCTGCACAGCGGCAATACCGCCGGAAGAGGCGATGACCGGAGCAGTGAGGAAAGAACGAGACAAATCACCAGCAACAAAAGTACTCACTAGTAAGTTGAAACACACTTCAAACACAATTACACAACACAAAAACAACATTAAAATGGAGTCGTCTCTAATCAAAAAACTTGAGGCGGAAAACCTTGAGCTCAGGAAAACTATTCTCAAACTTAGATCAGATTCAGATAAAAGTCATAAATTAATTCAAGAGCAGAGTGCTCAAATTTCACAACTTTTGGCAAAATTGAACGAACTCTCTACAGAAATGAAAAACATGTCGACCCATTTAAATGTGCCGCAAAACACAAACACAAACACACTCACACAACAAGACAATACACAGAACATAGGGGCCCCCCCCCCCCCGCAGTTGAAGCCAAGGAGGACGAAGAGATGGAAGTCTCTTCTGACTCCGAGAATCCTTCCAAAATGCCCAATTCAGAGGAATTCCCACCTCTGAAAAAATCCAAGAGGGACACGAACCCTCCCAACAACTTCCCAGCCACCGTCAAACCCATATTAGCTGCTTCGATGAAGAAGCACGCAGAGGCCAGTACTTCGGCCCAATCTCAATCTCAAAACAAAGCCCACCAACCCACCCCAAGCGCCCAATCAGCCCCTAAAAATCCTGATGTGGTGCCTATCATAATCAGATGTCCAGAGCACTGGAAAACAATATTCCAAGACCTGACAATTCTGAAACTTGGTTTCGGAAATGTCAGAAAATCCAAACTTGGCATTCAAATTACCCCAAATACTCCAGGAGACCATAGAGGCATCACCAGATATTTACATGCAAAAAAGTATCCGTTCCATTCCTACTTCCTCCCGGAAGATAGGCTTCTTAACGTCATTATCAAAGGCCTTGACAATAAGATGAACATAGAGGATATCAAAAACGACCTAGAGGACAGGGGCTATTCCCCCAAGATAATTTACTGGCTGAAGGTCGGTAGGAGACGTCAGTTTCTTACCAACTCAGTCAAAGTACTTCTTCCTCAGTCCGACATCAAAATTTTGGAAGAAGACCGAATCAATTATATGCCAGTAAGTGTAGAGCTTCAGAGAGGAAGCACAAACAAAATACACACACAATGTCACAAGTGCCAGCAGTTTGGGCACACCATTTCAAACTGCTACGCCAAACCTGTGTGCCATAGGTGCGCAGGTCCGCACTTTTACAAAGAGTGCACCAAAACAACAGATACCCCAGCAAAGTGTTGCAACTGCGGGAGGGAACACCCTGCAAACTATTCAATGTGCTCCAAAAATCCTAATTACAAGAAACCTCTGCCACAAACACGGCCTGTTAACACAAACATATCATTCGCACAAGTCACAAAACCACAACAACAACAACAACAACAAGCTCCAAAACCTACACAAACAACACCCACAAACAAAAACACAAACACAAACTCCCAAGCGAGTGCAATGCCGCAAGCAAACGGATTAATCGCTCTTCTAACTATGTCTGAACAAGACATAGTAGCGAAACTGAATAAAATTTCAGATATAATTAATAAAAACCCAACATTGAAATTATTTGCAAATTTCAATGGCTAATAAACCGAAACACCTATTTTTAGTCAGTTGGAAAGCGAACTCTCTTTACCCCAAAAGACACGAGTTTGCTGACTACCTGACTGAAAATAACATAGATATTGCACTCGTACAGGAAACATTCTTACGCCCACAAACAAGACTACACATCAAAAACTACACAATCTACAGAAATGACAGGGCACAGCGTATGGGGGGCGGCACTGCCATTTTTGTAAAAAACAACACCACACATGACGCAATACAACCACCACAGTCAGACATACTGGAGGTGACAAGCATCAAAGTCACTCTAACTGACGGAGACATTGTCATTCATTCAGCATACAAATCACCACAACATAACTTACCACTAGACGAAACCACAAAACTCTTCAACTACATACTGCCAGTTCTTGCAGCAGGAGACTTTAACTGCAAACATAGATCTTGGGGATGCAAGGCCACTAATACAGGTGGCACTGCATTACTAAGAGCTTCGCAAGAACTGCACTTCACAGTACATGCACCACTCGAACCCACACACTTCCATCACGGACGCTCAGATATTCTAGACATAGCACTTACTCAAAACATCGCACACAACGTTGTGATTGACAATTTGGAGGATCTATCCTCATCAGATCATTCTCCTATTGCCATCACAATAAACAACATACACGAACACAAACAAGCAAATATACAACAATTCATACACTGGAACATATTCAAAAAACACTTAACACAAAACATGCACAACTTACCATACATCGCCTCCAAAGCGGAACTAGACAACGAAGTTGCTAGATTCACTGAGGAGATACAAGCCGCCATAAACGCAGCCACTAAAACAGTACACACAAATCAAAACAACCCATACTCGCTTCCACAAAACATAAAATACAACATAAGGCTCCGAAACAGGCTAAAACGACGAGCCAAACTAACAAAGAACCGAAACTTAAACACACAAGCAAACAGACTCACGAATACAATCAAAACAGACATAAAAACTCACAAAAACAACTCATGGACAGAATACATCACTACAGTCAACCCACAAAACAAGTCTCTATGGAAAATCGCCAAATCGACGTAAGGTCGCAACAAAGTGGCATATCCTAACATCCATGGCCTGAGAGGAACGGTGTATTCCAGCGAAGAGAAGGCTGAGGCCTTCGCAGACTCGCTGGAATCGCAATTCACCTTGGGCGATGGGGCCCAGGATATAGATCACGAGGCAACCATAGAGAGAAACTACAGAGAAATACTAACTTACGAAAACGAACACCAAGACGATGAAACACGACCAACTAACACCGCAGAAATTGCGCAAATTATTGCGCAATTAAACCCAAAAAAAGCACCCGGCTACGACAACATACCAAACAGAGCACTAAAAAACTTACCAGAAACAGCCTTACTCAAATTCACTTACATCATAAACACATTACTATCACTAAAACACTTTCCAAAATCTTGGAAAAAAGCAAAAATAATACTTATCCCTAAACCTCACAAAAATTTGATCTTTCCTCAAAACTGGCGACCTATCAGCTTGCTCTCATCACTGAGCAAGCTGACGGAGAAGGTTATGTTAGAGAGATTGAACTCACACATATCGCAAAACAATCTGATCCCAGATGAACAGTTTGGGTTCAGAAAGCAACACAACACCGAGCTCCAACTTGCCAGACTTGTTGAGGAGGCGACTAGAGGACTACAAAGACGGGCATCGACCGGAGTTGTAGTCCTTGACGTAGAAAAAGCCTTTGACAAAGTGTGAAGGACTCATGCACAAACTAGACAGACTACACAATCTACCACCACCACTAACTCAACTCATAGCCTCATTCCTCAAACACAGATCCTTCACTACACAAATAAACACAGCACTATCCACCACAAGGCGCATAGAGGCAGGAGTTCCCCAAGGCTCTCCTCTGTCGCCTACTCTATACTCATTATACACAACAGACATACCTAGACACCCAAATACTAAACTCTCCATATACGCAGATGACACATGCATATTCTCAATAAACAACAATCACACAAGACTCAAAAATCACGTACAGCAACACTTAGACTCCATATACGAATGGGCAGAAACTTGGAATATTAAAATCAATGAAGATAAAACACAGGCCATGCTCATAACAACTAAACGTAATAAACCTATTCCAAATTTAAATCTCGAAAACTCAGTAATAAGATGGTCAAACTCTCTCAAATATCTAGGGGTAACCCTAGATAGTAAACTCACTTTTCAAAAGCACATACAAGCAAAAGTAAACGAAGGCATTGCAGCCAAACAAGCTTTCTATCCATTAATCAACAGAAATAGTAAAATGTCACTAAAGAATAAACTAATGCTTTATAATCAGATAATAAAGCCCAAAATTCTATATGGAGCCATAGTATACACACATGCATGCA
This sequence comes from Pissodes strobi, assembly GCA_016904865.1. NCBI lineage: Eukaryota > Metazoa > Arthropoda > Insecta > Coleoptera > Curculionidae > Pissodes > Pissodes strobi. The sequence continues at coordinate 92,194 of MU184528.1, forward strand.
AATCAAACAAGAAAAAACTTCAAATATTCCAAAACAAAACACTCAGACAAATTGTGAACGCACCTTGGTACGTTCGCAATGCAGACATTCACAACGACCTCAAAGTAGACACAATAAACACATATCTGGCAGGCAAACACACAATATTCTTAGAACAAGTTCGCAACCATACAAACCCAATCATAAGAACACTATTCAGTAGAGTCGCACATCCAAACAGAACAGTACATAAAAGTTTACTACTCCCATCAGATCACTAAATCACATACACAATACACAAAGAAAAAATTAAAAAACCCAAAAAAATAATATCAATATCATTCCATCTTCAAAATTTTAAATTTCAAAAATTTCCAAAAATTTTCAAAAATTTTGAAAAACCCTTAAAAATTTTCAAAATTTTAAAAGGTTCGTTCTTTTTCGAAAAATCAAAATCTCAAACAAAAAAATTTCTCAAAATTTTTCAAAATTTCTCAAAAATTCTAAATCACAGAAATCACTAACAAAACTAGAATGATTCAATAATAGCTGGGGACGAGAGCATCGCTGATGCCCTAGGCCGGGTTCCCGCCTAAAAACGGGGGTGTACAGGCATTAAGGGACTGCACGGGGTAGCTCGCCGTATGGGCTCCATGCGTAGAAGTAGAGTCAGGGGGTAACACCCTGCGTATCACGTGCAGTTCTTTCCTGGGGTGATCGTTTTGGACTTGCGGAGAAATCTGCATAATCCAAATCGATCAGCCTCGCCTAGGTGTCTACAGCTATTCTCTTGTCTGCTCAAAATCGCAAAACAAACAAACTCGCTCCTTCACTAACCGGCACCAAGGATCCAACACCAACGAAGACAAATCCAATGACATCCCAGGAACCAAGTCGACACATAATCAATAACTCAACATCACATGGACCAAGACAGTGCGAGAGTGCTTAGCGCACTAGCACGATAAGAAATCACAATAGCGAAAACAGTTTAGTTGTCTTCCAATGATGGAGGTGGTTGGTTTGATAAACAAATTAATTATTCGAAATAAGCATATACTAATTAAGATTAGAAATATCTATGAGAACCAAAATACTTTAAAACAAGCTGTTGCATATTCGAATCGCTTTATGTAAATGTTTATATTATATGAAGTAGTCAAAACAGCTCAATCATAATTCCAGATATTTGATAAAAATCCAAACTTGCTAATAAGTTAAGTACCTCAAGTTTAAAAGAAAATAATTTACAAACACTTAATTTGTATTAAACTATTATAAAACCATATACATTTTAATTTTTTTTTTTTTGGCTCTGGAAAGAATCCAACTGGCCAGCATCTCACTTTTTATTCGTCTTTGACATAAAGTTTACTAAAATTTACATTACATGTATTTTCCTTCTCCCCTATTATCTACATACCATATTCAAACTTATAAACTAATACATACACCTTTTGTTTTTGTATTTATTTTTTTTTGTTTGTTTTTGGCTTTTTTTTTAAATTTATTTTTAATATAAGTACCTTTTTTTTTGTATTTATATTTTTTTTTTCGTTTTTCTGGCAATATTTAAAAGATGAATCACCATTTTGTCATAAAACACATTTTTTTTCGAATATCCGAAATTTTTCCTAAATGATATGAAATAGTTTAAATTTTTGAAGAATGGTATGGAATTAGAGTTGATACAATATATTTTTAAATCCAGAAAATCGGTTGATAATACATTTAGCGACAGGTGGATATGAAGACTCGATTCCACCGAGTGGACACCCAACTCTCCAGATTTGACTGTTGTCGATTTTATTTTATTATTATTTTTTATGGCAGTGGCAGACCCTATGGGACTCGACGAGCAGTGTGTGTGCGAAGATGTTGATTGGCACGGCGCGCTGGAGGCGAGATGAGACGGTTCAAATCCTGGAAACGTCTACCGTGAAAATATCTGTAAAACAGGAAGATCTCGGCCACATCTCTGCGGTATTCCAGACTGTCCAGATCCCTGCTCAACTCCGGGTCGCCGACGAGATGCACAGCTCTGTTGTGAATGGAATCCAGCAGCTTTAGGGTGTGCTTAGGTGCGGCACCCCAGATGTGTGAGCAATATTCTAAGCACGGTCTTATTTGCGCTTTGTAGAGCAAGAGCATCTAAATCGGTGTATACAGTTTTTTTGTTGCGAAATAGCGCACCAAGTTCTGCTAGGCTGAATTTGCGATGTTAGCAACGTGGTCATGCCAGGACATATTGCTGTTGGCCGAGACACCCAGTAGTCTGATTGACGAGGATGAAGGAATGGTCGATCCTGCCATTACGATGTATTGGCTTTCTTGGTAAACGTGGCTGCTTAGGTTTTTGCTGCATTGAACTGGAACAAATTTCTGTCGCCTCAAGTTCGAACTTTCTCCAGATCTTGATTAATTGTTGTAATCTGCTCCTGTCTGCGTGATGAGTCTCAGTCTCTGTTAAAGGTTTTTCTGATCCAAACTGGATACTGTTCTTCTACTGTTATCTGCAAAACTGTAATTATGATTGTTGGTTTCAATTAGCAGGTCATTAATATAGCTCAGAAACAGAGTTGGTGAAAGTATTGTGCCCTGAGGCAAGCCTGCATTAATGGTGAATGTGTCTGAGATGTTCCCATTAATTGTAACGTGCGCAAAGACCGGTTGTTATGGAAACTATCAAGCCAGCTGCATAGAGAGGCTGGCTGTCCGAAGGACGGCAACTTGTTAAGCAATCCGTCATGCCAAGCTCTGTCGAATGCCTTCGAAATATCCAACGCAATCGTTCGAGATTCTCCGTAGATCTCAATTGCCCTACTCCATATATGAGTGACATAGACCAATCCTGTCGATTTCTCTTTGCGAAAGCCGTATTGGTTATCGCTTATTATTATTCTGTTGGTCTCGAGGTACTTGAGTAGTTGTTGATTGACTACACGTTTCATGACTTTGGAGATTATTGGAAGCAAGGCAATCGGGCGATAGTTTAAAGGCGTGGTTTTCTTGCCTTTTTTGTAACAGGTTGCACTCGAGCGCCTTTCCAAGAAGATGGTTAAATCCCTTTGCGATAAGACAGAAGACAAGTCTGGAAAAAATGAATGTTCGATCCTTAGCGCTGTTCTTTAACACGATGGCAGGTATTCCGTCTGGTCCTTGCGATTACATGCTAAGGAGTTTTGTTATAATTCCCCTCCATAGGATTAAAACGAAATAATTCAAACATTATAGTAGGGGGTTCACAGAAAATACTTCAAAATTCATTTGACCACATAATGCTAAGCATTGATACACTTAATGAAAATAAGCGACTTATTATTAGGTTAGGTGTAGTGTTTCTAATAAACAAATTTGAAATACCCAGCACTATCTATTATGCCAAACCACCATTTTGTCAAGAAAGGTCAATCAGTATTATTAAAAATTCACATTTTATATTACAAAATTTAACTAAAAAGTACTCAGGCTTCCCATAAATGAAATCAAATACGTACAAGTCTTCTACATTGAGAAATCACTTTGAAAATATTTAATTTGATCGCATCTTAGAAGGATGATATATCGTCTGGTTGTAATAAAAGCAAATAGATCTGTCTTGTACACTGTTTTACATTAGTCTTTTACAGTCAAGCAAATCACTTGATAATACATCTGGCGCCAGGTGGATGGGAAGTCCTGGTGTAACTGATAGGGCACCTTATTCCCCAGATTTGTCAGTTGCAGATTTTTTTGTAATGTTGCGTTAAGTAGAAATATTTAGCTTCCCTACTACAGAACTCGAAATATTCAAAACGTGATAGAACGGACTCTATAAGAAATGCAAATTAACTTTACCATCTGACATCAAAACTACTTTTGTACCCAATGCACGTCTCTATAAAAAGTCGGCCTCAGTAGCAAGAGCAGATGATTAAAACTAACCTATCTTACTTTAACTAAACCTATTGATACCCAAAACGCCCTCCTCTCTATCCCAGCAGTCCACACCCAATGGTTTTCTTTAGCAACTAATATAGCGAACTTTGCGGACTAAGGGTCATTACTTTGAATTTCGATCAGTCACTTTAATCGCTCGCTAAATTAATGAGAGTCTTGAATGTGCCACTGTCAGACTCACATTAACATATGTATGTGGGCAGGCTTCCATTCCCTGGTTTAAAAATTGTGTGTGGGCAACCTGTGCATTGCGATATATCGTGAAAATTAGTAAGATTTTTGAAGCTAGGAAATACATTTTTGGAAGAACAGAAGAATAAAAGCATTTCATATTTGAAAATCAACCTCTTTAAGTCGATTGTCACAAAATGCACAATTATGACAATTATTTTGGTTTAGGAATTGAAAACGCTCGAAAAGGGTCGGCTGGAGCCTGGAGCACCATGCAAATACATATTATTATTTTAATTATAATATAAGTAAACAATAATTATTATCTTGACATTTTTTAGGTGGCGAAGGTACATGGCGAGAATTTCTTACTCTCCCTAATATTTTAAAGGAATTCAATCCAGGACTTAGAGGATATTCCACTGGAACTGGAGAATTTTTGTCATCCAACGCCAAACTTAACGTCGCTTTTCCAGTTGCAGCTGATGCCGATGCTATGAGACAGGCAAAAGTTTTAGTAAGATATTATATAGTTTTAGTACAAAGACAATTATTGTGTTGTCTTAATATAAATGTTTATTAAATTTTTCGGTTTATCAATGGTCATTTGAAGGTAGCAGATTGCAGATGCAAGTTTTCGGTAACTCAGAGTTAATTTAATGGAAATGTTTGTGTATATTCATTATAATCAATTGTAATGCTAAAAATGTTGGTATGTTGGCAACACCTTTGAAGACGAATTCAAAAAGCTTTTAAAGAGGCAAGATCATGTCGGCCATTAAAATTAAACCCGCTGCAACCTTGACCTTTCAGTCAGAAAAAAAATAATATTTTAACTGAATTCTAACATCTGTTCGATAAATATAATGAAATGCAAGATAACTTAACTGAGCATTGATAAACCAGAACTGAGCGACATATTTTTTGGAAGTTGGAAAGTCGATAGGAACCGAAGATATTGTGAGGATTGCTTTACGGATTTTAAAATTATTGAAATTAAAACTTACCTAATCGAAATTGTTTCCGCCATTATTTTTTGGAAATTTTGTATATTTTTCATTTGAATTTCAAGTGCCTTAAAAATTGTAAGATTTGAAAGCTTTTTATAATTACTTTTCAAATGGGGCTTGTTCTGAATCTGGATCTGGAAATGGTGAGAGGGTGGCCTTGAAAGACCCCAGCACTTAGGCCCCATTGGACCTCCTGTGCGTCCTCCCTAGGTTAACCAATCCATCTAGACCATCGCACAGCCTAGTGTTGCGATAAAGGCCGAGATGTTGCCCCAGGAGGTTGTTCTGAGAAAAGCCATGGTTGGCCAGCGTTCTTCCAAAATGGATTCCATAGTTCCGAAACAGCGTCGCAATTACAGTGCAGATACTCTACTGTTTCGTCCTGCTGATCACAGCTTCTGCATAGAGATGTCTCGCATAAACTCACTACGTAGAGATATTTCCTTAGCTGGCAGTGGCCAGTCAGAATCCCCGCCATGAGTCGTAGGTTCTTCCTTGACATACCCAGGTATGCTTTTACCGCATACTCATTGGGGTAGCTTAGTAGCTTCCTGGCCAGTCAACGCTTAGTTGTTTCATCCCATCTTGCCCTGAAGTCTTGATGGGTGATCTTTTTTTATCATATGTATCAACGTCGCGATGGGTGGGCTTGAAAGGCCAGCTCCCATAATGTTTGAACTGGCTGGCCTTTCTAGCGAATTTATCCACTAATTTGTTAGCTGCGCACTGTGCATGTCTTTTAACCCAGCACACAGAATTTCTATTTTTGCGGGTGGTATCCTCCAGTGAATTGTGGCATTTTAGTACTGAACTGGTTTTATTAGTCTTGTCCTCAGTATCATTGATACGCCGCTATGCGAACAGCCAGTTCAAACTGAAATATGCTTGCGTGTTCCTCCATTAACCATTTGAGTTCAATTAGCAAGCATCGGGAATAAATTCCACAGCCTGTTCCTTCCTGGGTTTCTGAGCCATCCAGGAAAATGTTAACCGCACATTCGGTTCTAGGCTCATTTGGTTTTATTTGTACATCATATAGTTTGTCGAAGATAAACTTGGGAGGTATACTGTCTACGCTGACCTGCAGTAGTGGCAGTCTTCCGACTGCTCCTTCCCACAGGTGGTGTCTAGTCTCTCCACATTCTACGCTGGGTTATACACTAACGACTCTGAGCCTTAGCAATGTAGTCAGAGTCATCTTCTTTAGGGGCGGCAAGCCCAACATTACTTACATGGTTGGTGTTGTTCTCATAGCTCCCGATATCGTTAGGCAGGCAGTTCTCTGTACCTGACTGAGCTTAAGCATTGTCGTTTTTTGTTGACTCTTGGGCCACCAAACTACGGCTCCATAGGCAGTCATGAGTCTTATGATAGCAATATATATCCACATTACGACCCTGTGTTTCATCCCCTAGGTTTATCCCACGGTCCTGCGTCACTGTTCATAAGAAATCTATGCCTTCTTTAGTCTTCGTTCTAAATGAAGATTCAAGGTTAATTTAGAATCGAAGGTGACCCCAAGGTATTTTACCTCAGACGCAAAATTTAGTTGTGTGTTAATGTGAATTGGAGACCGTAGTGGCTCCGCCCTCCTTTTTCTGGTGAAGAGCACCATCTCCGTCTTCCTGGGGTTTACAGACAGGGAGTGCTCCCTGCGCCATGAACATGAGCATGCTATTTTTTTATCATAGAATCAAAGGTAACAATATAACAACATAATAGCCTAGTCATTTTCTTTTTCTGAACTTTAAAAATTGATGTCTAGTATTTGTAAATTGTATTTCTTTTACACACAGGTTAAAAAGATCAAATCAGACAAGAGTATCGACATGAATAGAGATTGGAAAATGATCACTGTATTTTTCGGAGCCAATGATATATGTTCGGCTCAATGCTACAACAAGGAAGGTGCATCAGCTAGAAGTCACGCAATAAAACTTATGAAGGCATTAGATTATTTATACGAAAAACTACCTAGGACGTTTGTTAATTTAGTTCCAGTATTAGGTAAGCATAGTCGGAAGTCGTGTGGAAATTTAGTAAGTCAAAAGACACAGATCGAGGCTATTTCTAGTTCCTTTTTTCACGCGAATTCATAGTTCTTAGTTCTGTATTATTGCTATGGTTATGAAATTTAAATAAGGAGGTGATGTTAGAAATTTTCCTGACGATTTAAAAACATCCGATTCTCTTTGCAGAGGCAAAGAGGATCAGATGTTTAATTTTGAATTAAATTTTCTTCTGGTTTTTGTTTTTACCATATATTTGCTTGTAGTTAAACTACAGTTCTTGGGATAGTTTTCATGGCAAGTGTAATCCATTTATTTTAAGTGTAATTATTGTAATTGTAAGATCAGAGTCTATAACTTGTAAAATGCTACCCTGGTGCTCTAGGTGCTCTGCTTTATAACCATTATTTCCCTTTCATTCCCGGTGTTAATTTTCTTTATTTTAGTAATTGTTTATTTTCTATAAACCTGTCTTATAATTTATTAAAATCGATTGATTTAATCTAAGGAGCAATAAATGCTCATTTTACACGTATGGGGAATGAAAGCATCGACACTTAGTCTCCATTGGGTCTAAAAAAGCCGTGGTTGGCCAACGTTCTCCCAAATGAATTCTGCTACTTCCGAAACAGCGTCACATTCGCAAAATGCCCCATTCCTTTGTTCTCCTATTCACAACCCTGCACAGAAGTGTCTTGCATAGGCTCATTATGTAGAGATGTAAATCACCGTCATAAAAAATAGGTTCTTCCTAGAATTTTCCCTATAGCTTCATGGCAGGGTCTTAGTAGTTCCATTGCCAATCGGGAGCTAGTTGTTCAAATCCATCTTGCACTCAAGTCTTCATGGGTGATCCCATAATCAACTGAGTAGTCGTTGCGAAAGACAGATTTGAGAGGAAAGGTTCAATAATGTTGAAGCCAGCTGCCTTACTTGCCATTTATCCGCTAATTTGTTGCCCACACACTGTGCATGTCTCCTAATCCAACAATCCAAAATTTTATTTTTGCTTGTGGCATTCGCCAGTGAATCTTGGAAATCCAGTACTGACTCGGACATAAATTTATTTTCAATCAATCAATCAAAATTTATTCATGTCTTGTCACAAAAGTAACTTACATAAGTCAAAACATATGGTAAAGTACACATTGATATTTACAAATAATTAAATTACAACAATAAAACCTACACTAAAATAATAAAATTAAACACACTTAGTACTAACTACACTAATAAAACCACATTATTACACATTAAAATTATAGTCAAGAAATTCCTGCAAAGAATAAAAGCAGTTTTTAATTAAAATTTGCCTGATTGTTCTTTTAAAATTTAAAATTGGAAGCTCTTTTATTTCTAGTGGTAATTTATTAAAAAGTTTTGTAGCCCAATATCCTGGACCATCTTGACACCTCCCAAGACGCCAATAAATTGGCACCAGAGCATCCCTGCCCCTGGTTTGATAGTCATGCACGCCTCGATGCAGCAAGAATAAATTGGGATTTTTTTTTAACATAAATCAAGTTTTCTAAGATATATACAGATGAAACAGTGAGTATACCAAGGCTCCGGAAGGCCACCCTACAGTCCTATCTATAGCTCAAACCACTCAACACCCTAATCACCTTTCTCTGCATACCAAAGATTCGGTGAATATCAGCAGCATGGCCCCAGGCAATGATTGCGTAGGAGAAGTGGGAACGAAAAGTAGCAAAATAGGCAGTTGATAATACATGCTGTGATACCTTAGCAGCTAGATTCCTAAGAAGAAATATGTCACTAGCCAATCTTGAAGCCACCATGTCAACATGTTGCTTCCATATTAGTTTAGGGTCGATGAGGACTCCCAAAAATTTTAAACTGCTTATGGAATTCGTGTCATGTAGTTCTCTTGTAGAAAGGATCATGCTAGAAGTTTTTTGGATGTTTAAAAGCAGCATATTAGAGTTGAACCATCCCTGCGCTAGTTCCTGTGCGCCCATGGAACCCTCCAGAGAAGCTTCTAATGAATCAGCGGATACAGACACTGTTGTGTCATCAGCAAAGAGAGTATATTTTGAGTTTGGGTCAATATTTGGAAGATCATTTATATAAATTAGGAAAAGTATTGGGCCTAAGATTGATCCCTGGGGAACTCCAATTCTTATCTCTCCCCTTGCTGACTCCACACCAACATACCGAACACACTGACTTCTGTCACTAAGGTAAGATTTCAAAAGACTGATGCTATTGGGGCAAAATTTGTCATATTTTAACTTCTCTAAAAGGATTGCATGGCCCACACAGTCAAAAGCTTTACTTAAGTCGCAAAACAGGACTGTGTTATACGCATAATGATGGAAGCTGTCCAGTATACCTTGTACAAGATGCAAAATACCCTGGGAGGTATTTTTGCTTTGCCTAAAACCAAATTGGGAGGAGTTAAAAAGTCCATTCTCTTCTAAGAAACCCACTATCTGCATGGACATGCATTTTTCTAAAATTTTTGAGATTATCGGTAGAATAGATATTGGACGGTAACTGTCAGGACTGTTCAGGTCACCGTTTTTAAAAATTGGAACAACAACGGTAACCTTAAGGATATCTGGAAAGATATTTTGCATTATACATTGGTTTATTAATAAAGTTAGAGGGACAACAATCTCATTCTTAATGCATTTAATTACCTTGACATTGATACCAAATATATCACAACTATTTTTGTTTTTCATTTTGTCGATAATATCACGAATCTGGATAAAACTTACTTCTTTAAATGAAAATGAGTGAAATACCTCAAGGCTGACTAGATTGTCCATAGGATTTATGTTACTATTTGGAATTTTTTCTTTCAGTTCATGTGCTTTGTTTAAAAAATAGTTATTTAAATCATTTGAGTTTAGAGAAGTACTGGTAGTATTTGTTTTATTTTCATTTCGATTATTGTTTATAATACTCCATATAAGTTTACTTGAGTTATTTGAAAAATTAATTAAATTATCGTTTGCTATGATTTTTGCATTAGAAATTTCCAATCTGTATAATTTTTGAAAATCCTTGTAACACTTTTTGTTATTTGGTGTATTATACTGTTCACAGATTTCACCCAGAAACCTTAAGTGCTCCCTCATAGCCCTTAGGTTATCTGAAAACCAGCTTAGGTTGTTAGATTGGTCAGACCTGACAAGATAACACTTCTCTGGAAAAGATTTTACAAAAGCTTCCTCTAAAATGGTCATGAACTTAGAAAACCTGTCATTTATACAAACATTTTGACACTTCACAAAATCCCAAGAGTTATTTGATATTAATATGTGAAAATCAAAAAGTCCCCTTTGGGTAATAGGTCTACTAACTTTTTTTACCTGAACAGCCTTAGGTTTGTCCATATAAACCAAAAAATTTAAAATTTGTCCCCTATGGTCAGACATATCGACATCAACAACCTCTCAGTTTAATACCTCAGTCATAGTATTTACAAAGATATTATCTAAACATGTGCCATACCTTGTTGGCTGAAAAATAGTTTTACTCAAACCAAAACCACTGAGAGTGTCCCCCAATAGCCTGGCACTCACCTGGTTCCCACCGAAGTGCACATTAAAATCCCCAGCAATGACTATACTCTTGTCTTGATCATAGTGCCATCCAAGGCATCCAAGAAGGTGTCAAAACTGCCCAAGGGTGGCCTGTAAAGTACTAAAACATAAAGAGAAAATTTTTTAAAATACACACAACAAGACTATAGTTTTTTCAATATTAAAATCTATAACAACATTTTTGAAGCTAGAACCTATACCATTTTTAACGCGTAGCATAGCGCCACCTCCTAGAGACTGAGATCTTGTATAGAATTCGGCTATAACATAACCATCCAGATGAAATACCTCCATTCCTTTTTGTGTAAGCCAATGTTCTGTGATGCAAATGCCTCTAGTTGGGGAATTTTATTTCTTATAGATCGGATGTTGATATGCAACATTCTCAAATGTTTCGTTGGTTGTTGTTTGTTTTTTTGAGATTTTTGTGAGGATATTTTGCCTGTCTCACCTTCCCCTGGCTCTGCAAATTCAAAAAATGGTTAAGGGTAACCCCCAGACCACAACTCTGAACACAGATATTTTGGTCTATCTTCTAGAGGCACAGCCAACTTAAATGAGCTGCACTACTTCTCCCTCTTTGTTGAGATTTTGTAACACTTAGAACCATTACCAAGATTACAGGCTGTTAGGAAATCCAAAACATCTTGGGGTGTTGTCTCTGGGGCCAAACCTGTTAGAAACAAAAAACTCATCTTTTGTGCGGTCTTCAATGGGGATACGTCGCTTTTTGCACCTCTCAATGGTTTGGGTCAATTCGTCTGCTCCATTTGTAGAGCCCTACGTTTTTTCCGAGATTGAAAAATCTCCCAATTTGCTTCATTTTCCAAATTGTTTTCTCGCTCATTTTGTTTTTATTGTGGTTTTACAACCGGACTTGTGACAGCTGCACTGTCATGACCGTGACCGACAGCTGATACCATTGGCGTACCGGCGCTGGCAATAATCACGTCGACCGTATTATGCCGCTGCGGAGTCGGAGTTTTATTCCGCGGGCGCGGGTTCTGCTGAAATGCTGGTACTGTTGGTTTATCAGATTTCTCCGCGACAGTGGCATACTCAGTTAGGCCTGGGCTTTTTTGTTGTTGCCTTTGCTTCCGGGTTTCCGTCGGCGAGTTTAAATATCAGATGTTTGGGTCTGGGAAGGACTTTGTTTTTGTTCTGTTTCTTGGATATTCTGGGTTATGTTTACCTTTTTTTCTAGGGCCAGGATTCTTTGGAGAATTTTTCCTTCCATTTCTTGGATCCTGTTGTAGACTTCGCCCAAAGGTTTCTGTTTATTTTCCTCCTCCATTGTGGAAATTTTTGATTTCAATACCTCAATTTCGAGGGTTTTCTCTTGAAGTATTACGCGGATTTCGTTTTTCCGCGCTTTTTTTGCACAGGTGCCACAACGAACCTGGTTTTTACTGCCACCTGTGACCTGGAGCCCCGTTGTACGAAGGGCACATGAATGGTGGTAGTATACCAAACACTCACAACACTTCACACCATTTTTTTCCACATTTGTTTTACAGTATCTGCACTTTTTAGTCTCTGGTGCTAGCAATACATCATCACTTTCCGCCATCTTGGATTAGGAAAGAGCCAGCAGTGCTTGTCTACTATCCGTGTAGGTTTTTATTTTGTTGTCCTCGATGCTTCTGCAGATAATTTCTATGCCAGTCGAAGGGAACAATTTTCGCAACAGGCTTCTTCTTGACGTTTTGAGCCATCTGCAGATATGCTAACTGCACCATCGGTTGGCTTACTTAGTTTTAGTAGTATTGCTAAGGGTTCTTAAAAGAAAAAATTAGGAAGTACCAGTCGTGGCAGCCTTTCAATAGCTCGTTACCATAGGCGGCGTCTAGTCTCTCCACATTCTATGCTGGATTTACGCCAACAGTTTGGAGCTTTAGCATTGTGGTTCAAGCCACCTTCTTTAGATGGATACCTACTGGTGACAACCACAACATTACTTTCATAGTTCTGATTAACGTTGTTCTTATAGCTTCCGTTATGGTTAGGCAGTCCACCCTTTGTAAGCATTGACTCTTTGGAAATCAGACTAGTGCTCCATAGGAAACCATCGTCTTATGATAGCTATGTAAATCCACATTTAGTCTTTTGGTCTCATTTCCCAGGTGGTTACCATTGGATACCCATTTTACTCTTCGCAAAAAGAGAAGGTTCTAGTTTAATTTCACATCAAAAGTGATCCCAATGTACTTGAGAGTGATACAAAATTTAATTGTGTGTTGAAAAGAACGGGTGCATATAATGGTTCTTTTTTTTCTGGTGAAGAACAGCACCTCCCTCTTCCAGGAGTTTATGGACAGACAACATTTTTTGACTAAACGAAGCTCGCCTTGTTTATTATTACACAGAATCAATTCGAATTTACCATTAAGCAGTATCGAGAGAGCCTCCGAGTATGCGTTGGTGTAGAATTTCTATAAGCTGAGACGGTACAGAAGGCTGTCGTCCAAAACAAGGATCCAGGGAAATGGCGATAAGCCGTCCTCTGTGGGGCGCTTCTCGCAACCGGGTCTCTGACCGCAGTGTCTTCTACCCTCATTTGCACGCGTCTCATTGATAGCAAGTTAAAAATCTAGCTACTAATAGCAGGTGAAACGCTTTTGAGTGTTAATGCTGCACTGTTTTCTTTCAAAGGTGGTTTTAAGGTGGTAGAGGGTAGACTCTTTGTCATCCAGCATTCTCTCGATTCGGCTTACTGCTGAATGCGATTGACTAGTATCCAGTCCTTTAGATATTGCTCATACTGCGTATCCAATGTTTTCAAAACAAAATATATTAGGCTTTCCTGTTTTTGGTATAAACCTTACTTTCACTTATCTCCATACCATCATGATGACATGAGCGGCATTAGTTATTACAGGCCTCACTGTAGTAGGGCTTGCCGTATTGAACTGTACTAGTACTAATTATTTGGTTGGCAATTTGCCAGCATTAAAATTATTCTCAGTCCCACCTAACCCAAACCTATCGGAAAATGGGTTGTGTCCACTTTGTTAGTGGTTTTCGATTTCCTCACAATAGGCCCTCCAAGCACATCCTTGTTGTCTCATAACTAATTATTGGTACTCTAGCAGATTGGTACTATATTGCTTCTAGTCTGCTCAAATTCTGGTTCTTTTTGTATTATTAAAAGATTTTCTCGCTGATATTTTCATTCCGTTGATCCATCCAAAGATAAGTTTGGTTGTAGAACAGCTCATCAGCATAGATATTGGATCAGAGAAGGAAGTATAATAATTATTATACTTCCTTCTCTGATCCAATAGCTATGCTGAATTATAATTCTTGAAATTTAACGCAAGTCAAACGAATCTCTAATATGTGCCTGGTACGATTAGATATATCATCATATTTAGTTGCCATGAATCTGGTAAAGCTCCATGGTTGAGCTTATGTTGGTGCCAAGCATACATTTTAGCATGCCATAAACATAAACTATCTAAGCCATAAACTTGAACTTATTGCAGATGTATCAGTTAGTATTCGAATTAAAAGGACCATGATGTGTCGACTATTTCACAGGTTATTTTGCGCCTGCTTCCACGAGGGAGGAAATGAAATGGACATAATCACAGGCCTGACCAAGGAATACCAACAAGCTGAAGAAGAGTTAGTGAGTGAGATCCTTGTTTATTTACATCCTTAATATTCTTGTTCCCAAGGAATAGTTTCCTTAGTAGCTGCAAAATTATTATTAAATATCCATCCATTAATGAATGAATTGATTTCGTCACATATCATAATAATGAGTAATACAGAGACAGATCCCTAGAGTTGATTTTTAGTGACGATTTAACAGCAAATCAAAATTGATTCAAAAAATCAATTCTGTATTCAATGATCTTATAGCATTTGTTTTTTGAGATGTAACTGACTGAAAATAGTTATTAAATCTAAGTTTCACATATGTAGATGGTACCTTTAAACAGGGGATTTTGGAACTGGTATCTACATGACAATATTTTTATACCATTCTTGAATCTTGCACCGAGTTGTTCCCTTGAAAATCGAATTTAAAGATGTATACAAGATTCTAAAATAATGAAATTATTGATATTTCCCTTTGTTGCAGGTATTTAGTGGTAGATATGACCAAAAGGATGACTTTACCGTTGTCATTCAACCTTTTATCAAATTATTTAATGCTCCTGATGATCCAATTAGAAGATACGATGAAGTGATTGATATTTCCTATATTACCCACGATTGTTTTCACTTTTCACAAAAGGGTCATGCGCTAGGTAGGTAAGACATAATAAATATTCTAGTACCGATTATGAAGGCCTCGGTATCTCATTCATAAAATAGGAACATTACAAAGCTCTTATAAAACCTAAATCCAATCTCACCTCTCATTGGTATTTTCATATAATGTTGCTATACACGGATGAGGGCGCTAAACGAGTTAAGAAAATGCTTATTTGTTCATTTATACGAAGATGGACCTTTTAAACTCTTTAACAGAAGTGTGAGTTTTCTTGCCTAGAATATACAGGATTGGAAAAATAATGTTGATTCTTTTAATTTAATGTTTAACGATAGGTTTATAATTTTTTTCTTTTTGTTTGCTTTAAATATCTTTCATTTCGGGTACAGCTGGGCTCACTTACGATGACCACAGGATCATCATCACGTAACAGATCTTATCTCACAAATTAGGAGAGATAGAGAGAAAAATACTAAAGTTTTTTGAGGTAAAGTAGATACTGGGTGGTTCGTGGTTGGTTTCTTGCAACTACCATAAACTTCATTCCTTTAAATAAAGACATGCTATACATTTTTATATTGTTGGTTCCTGCAGTACATTTAGAGTATCTTTTATTATAGCATCATCAAAAACAAGGGAAGAAAACTCTTCAAAACCTAATAATATCCAACTGAAGATATTCTGAGGTAGAGAGAAAAATAACACCGAAAAGTTCTGCAAGCTAGACTAGCAAAAATGAAAACACTGCACCAAATGGATATAGATAGAATCGCAGAAAAGATCACCAAAGGCGAAAAAACATCAGCTAAAAAAATATGCTCCCGCATAAAAAATCACGGAGATTTGAAGCTTTCTGCCAACACCATTAAAGTTATTACTGAGAAAAGAACAGGAGAAGACAAAACCTCAGAAAACTTTAAAGAATAATTAAACCAACTAGTCGAGAAGGAATTCGCAAATATGTTATATGTTACTGAGATCATAAAGCCAAAATTGCAAAATGAAGGTATTACGCAAAAAACTGCCAAGGGGAAAGAAAAAATACGAAAACAAGAAGACGTAATAGTACAAAACAAAAAGATGTTAGCTAAGCCATCGTATTATGCACGAACTTTCACTCATCTGCAATAAAACAAACTTATAACAGGAAAAACAATCAAAATGATGAGTCAGAAGATATAAGTAAAGCTGAGACGAGAATAGCGCTAAATCAGATGAAAAACGATGAATATTCGAGATAAGATTAAATTATGCAGAATGATAAAGCTCGGAAGAAAATATCTTGACAACGCAAACGAACTATTATTAAATCAGCCACAACAACCCTACAGATTCAGGGCTGTTAGGGGGTGTCCGCCGCAGGGTGGGTTGTTGTCACCCCCCTTTTGGGGTCTCTCCTGATCGATGGCCTGCTTGCGGTCCTCTTGCTGTGGGATTTGGAGGTGCGTACGCGAATGAGAAGAAGCAACTCATCTGGATAAAATTGCCGGATAAGCGAAACTGGTACTATAGACCTGCAGACGTATTTGTGGCAAAACATGGGGCATGCACCCCAAGCAAATGAACTGGCTATATATTGCGGTCATTAGACCAATGATAACATATGGAGCACTAGCTTGGTACTCTAAAAGATTACAAAGCTTCACGAACATGAAATTATCTACCTTACAAAGACAAGCGTATCTGGTAATTAGTGCCGCCTTCGGCACTATATGCCCATTGTGGCGCTTGAGTGACTCCTAGGTCTGCCACCTCTCCAAGTATCACTGGAAAGGAAGGCCAGATGAGCTACGTATAGATTGACACAGGCGGTGACCAACACTCCGCAAGCGATCATCATGGTGCCTAACAAGCTGCAAAAACGCTAATGAGCGGGACAGTGTGTTGGGTCTACTCTCAGATGTTATGCCTACCAAAACTAACCATTACCATGCCTATGACATCCTCCTACCAGTAAGGAACGAATGGGTAAGAAACTTGGAACATCTGAAAACAGAAAACAGTTGGTTCATTGACGGCTCCAAGATCAATGAATAAATGGTAAGGTTGAGCTTAAGTATTCCCTAGGCTAAAATGCAACCATTTTTCAGGCTGAAGTTCAAGCCATTGATATGCCTGCACATTGGTCATCGATAGAAACTGGAAAGGCAGGTCAACCAAAATATTCTCGGACAGTCAAGCGGCTTTGAAAACTTGAAAGCCGTTGTTCATCCAAGGCAGTATGGATCTTCCAGGTACTACTTACCAAACTAAGTAGAGAAAATAAACTTACACTGATCTGGATACCTGGACATACAGGATATGAAGACAACGAAAAAGCTGATGCTTTTGCAAAGCAGGCGACCGCAACGGCCTTCATAGGGCATCAGTACTGGGAAAATAGCTTACAACACAGGGTGGGCACAACAGCAATTTGTAGACAAATGGAGAGAGTTAGCATATTCAAAGATAGCAGTGAATCTGCCATCAGGGGTGAGAACTAGACAACTACTTCAACTTGGCCGACAACAGGTACAGGCTGTAGTTAGCATGTATACTAGCCATTGTCGGCTAAGAAGCCACATGAGCAAGCTAGGACTTTCCTAGGAAACGGAATGCCGCTTGTCCTTGGAGGATGAAGAAACAATGAAGCATGTTTATGCCACATGGAAAGAACCAGACAAACAGAGTTTGGAAATTCTCAAATGATACTTATAGATAACTATTCGCACCAGAAAACTAATCGATTTCATGAAAAAAGATCGAGCCTCTGGTCTCAGTGGAGGGCCCCACATGGGCTCACTCACATGTACGAAATACGAATTATTGAATAAATGTATTCACAAAGGCAAAAATCTGAAGGAATAATATAACTCTCTTCTATCACAACTTCATAAACATTACATGAAAATAATAATTAACAGATTGAAAACAAGGGCAAGAAAAATCAGACCGCAGAGATCTCCAGACCAATCCGAAATCGCACAATACCTACCTATAAACCTAAAAACAAAGCCTACAACTCACGTACCCTGTTGGTTAATACCAATAAAACGAATTCCATATCACTAGGACAAATGCTAAGCTACTTAGAACGTTACAGATATCGGTGGAATGAAGTATGATCGGTATCTCATTTAGAGATAGAATAAGGAAGGACGAGATCAGGAGAAGAACAAAGGTTAGAGACCTCATAGAACATATAACAAAGATATAGTAGAATTGTATAGTGCATGTGGCCAGACAAGCTGAAGACAGATGAACAGAGTGAAGACCAAAAACAATGAAGAAAAGTGTGGGGCGACCCACAAAAAGATGAGTCCATGACATTCGAAGGATAGTTGAGGAAAGAGATGGAAGAGACCGACGTCTAGGAGTGGACAAATACGGGTTGAGAACGGAGCTTTCAGAATAGTAAAGAGATGGTGCAACGAAAACTCACTTTCGGTCAATCCCAACAAAACACAAGTTGTGCTATTTACAAGAAGGAGGAAATTGAAATTCAATCCATTCTCTTTACTCGGGGCACAACTCAAGCTATCAAAAGAAGTAAAATATCTAGGAATCATCCTAGGCAAGGAGCTTAACTGGCAGCGCCACCTAGATCTGAAGTATGAGAAAGCTATCCCAGCCCTTTACCAGTGTAGGCGAGCGATAAGGTCGACATGGGGACTGTCACATAAAACGACATACTGGATATACACAGCTGTCATCAGGCCTATATTTGCATATGGCGCACTAGTTTGGTGGCCACGATCAGAAAAAATAACAGCTCAAGCCAAAATATCCTGCCTCCTTTAGCATGCACAACTATCACTGGAGCAATGAAAACCACTCCCACCAAGGCAGTGGAAGTACTTCTAAACCTGTCTCTGTTAGATATTTTGGTGAGAAATGAAGCACAAGTAACCGCAATACGCTTGAACTCCACGGGTACGTTGAGGGGAAAAAGCTGGGGGCCTCGACATGCAACAGCTCTAAACCCGTACAACCGAGAGTGAGCACAGACCTTGTGTTCTAAAATTATATATTCGATAAACGGTTCAAAATCGAACTAGGTTCAATAAATGATCTGTCACAAACTTATGGCATCCACATCTACACGGACGGATCAAAAACAACCTCAGGAGCTGGCGCAGGTGTTTATATACCCGAGCTCGACATGCAAAGGCAGATACCATTAGGTAATCTCAGCACCATATTCCAAGCTGAACTGTGTGACTTAACGATGGGTGCTGGAAAAATGACGGAGAAGCAAATCACAAACAAAGATATCCTGTTCGTCACGGACAGCAAAATAGAAATCACTAAACTAAATATCTTGCAGAAAACAGAGTAACCATCATAATACACAACGGAGACCTTGGTAATAAGAGAGCAGACACTCTTGCCAAGAAAGTGTCTCGTAAAAAACTAATTGGTCCAGAACCAATACTACCACTCACCATGGACACTGTTCGCGAACAAATTTAAAAAACAGCAAATCGAGAATGGAGCACCAGGTGAAAAACGGCAGAAGGTCTTCGCCACTCCAAAGCAATGCTAATAGGTCCTCGTAAATGCAAAACTAGATATTTTCTAACACTATCAAGGAAAAACTTGAAAATAATAACATAAATACTTACCGGTTATTGCAGACTAAATGACCATCTGCACACGATAGATGTCGTTGAGGACTCCTTATCCAGAGAATGTTTAAAGGACGACGAGACGGCAGAACACATTCTATGCCACTGCCTGATCGCTCTCGCCAGACAAAGACATACTCACCTGAAGATACAATGGCCAACGATGGCTGACATAAAGGGATGCGATCCAAGCCGCATACTAAGCTACATAAACACCGTAGGACTGCTGGATTTGTAAAACCTTCCTGGAGGCACAATGGGCGCCTGTTCAAGTGGCCTAAGTGTGGCATATTTTTGCCTCATCACCCCCTTCCTTGTCCGTATCCGTAAATGGAGAAAATAGAAATTTAATATTTAGGGTGTTCAAAAATATTATGTCTTAAAACCCTACTCTACCTTCAACAGCTTTCGTATTTACTGTTCTCTCTATCTGTTCTAAGTTTTCAGATGAAATACAGGATCATTATAAGTGGGCTTTGTCTTTCTATGGCTTTTATAAAATTTTGGATATCTCAAAATGTACTGAGTAATAATTTCCCCATTGTTTTAAATGTTTTTAAAAACCATCCTGCATAACCTAAATTTTTGTATATACCTTTGTAAGTAGAAGCTTCCATCTGACCAAATAATTTTTTTTTAGAATCATGCACAGTAAAACTTTTAGCATTTTTACGTTACGTACAATAATTGATATTGTTATTTCTAATTTTCAGGTGCCAACATGCTTTGGAACAACTTGCTGCAGCCTGTGGGTTTGAAAAGTCAAAGAAAACTAAAATACATGATGGAAAAATTCGAGTGCCCCAAATTTGATACGCCGTATTTATTTACCAATAAAAATTCAAAGAAATATTTCAGTATTGGTCGACAATAGATACTAGATGCTGTTATTAATTAATAATTATCTACCTCAAAGTTTAATTGAAGATTTTTAAAATAAAACTGGGCTTTGAATGATCGGTGCATTTTTCTTCCAAACTTCGAATAATAACATAGAAAGTAAATATATATTTGCAATAAGAGGTTGCTCTTCCACGATAAGTCTTATAGAAAACAGAGAAAATCTTAAGGTTAAAATTGCCTAGGAAGGTGTATTAACTAATGAATTTATTAATGCTTCCTATGTTTGTTAATATAATTAGAAAGAAAGCAAACAGAGACTCAAGAAGAACATAAATGCAGTCTTCGAATTTTTCATGCCAAATATCACTCACCATATTCTACTACGTCGGAAGTACATCACATCTTCAAATCCGTTCGAGGAAGCCTTAACGGTTACCTCACACGAAAATTTGCCATCGATACGACCTACTTAAGGGTTTACTACAGGTCTTCTACGAAACGATGTTTAAGAACGTCATTTCGCAGTAGCCATCGCCTAGTAAGTCAAAACTTTCTGGCTAGTTCAGTAAAAACTGAAATATTGTATTCAAATTCGTAAATACTATGCCATGGAGGTATTCCATGAACAAACCAAAATTACATGTAACTTCAGTTTGGCTAAACGCATATATTATATTTTCCAGTATAACATGAACATAGTTTCAATGATACAACATATGCTACAAAATGGTCTAATCTATCACTTAAAGCAAATACTTCCTTCCTAATTCTAATGATATTTTCAAGTCTGGATGCATTTTCATCCCATCAGACTTTGAAAGAGTCTTGGAGTCTATGAATGCATCTTTAGCATACTATAGTCATTATGATGAACACACCTTAAATAAATATCTGCGCACAGATTTTCAACTGCTTTAGTAGGGTGGGTGAATTACTCTACACGATTTTAAGATATAATACAATTTTTCATTATTAAGTGAATATTATTGGTCTCTCTTGTCACCTACTTAAATATAGAATATCTAGGTGTACAGACCATTAACCAGTTGAAGAACGACCATAGAAAGTTATTTATTTATTTATCGAGTGTGTCTTTTGGAGTACATAATAAATTGAAGTGTATATGATAAACTAACATAAAGCGTGAAACAAACAATTTGCAATACATAAAAATATAAAGTTCAAAAATGCGAAATAACATGCACATAACTAAAATCGAAGGTCCAATTAGTTCATCCAGCCGATTGCTTCTGAAGGTATATCATAGATGTCACTTATTGGACCAAGGTAAGCTCGAAGTTGGCAATTATATGCGACATTGATTCTGATGGAGCTCCACAGTCACACTCCGATGTTTCTCGATGTCCCCATTTAAACATCATTTCGCCACAACATCCATGACCGGTTATGAGCCTGTTTAGAGTTACCCAACTTCTTCTGGGTAGAGCGAAACCAGGAGGTTGTATACCTGGAGTGATTTTCCAAGGTGTGTGGGATATTAAGATTAGTTTTGTCGCTTTTAAGTGGGATGGAGGTTTTCCTTGAGTTAGTTAATCGAATACAATATTTTTTAACGCATTTTATATGTAATGATGTCCTGTATGATGATTGAAACATGGTGAAATGAGATAAAACTGTTGATGTACGTGACAAAATCCAAAAGGATGCTTTTCATGAAAATAATAACTTTACACGAGTTTTGTGACCAGCTGACAACTCAGATTGGTAAGTAAAAACTGGCACGCATGAGGACTTGAATTGCCTCAGACATTCTTCTCTGTTTGGCAACATTGCCAACCTGGATAACAAAGAATATCATGAAAACCTACCTCCGCAAGAAGGTCGTAGACATCTGAGGAGGCAGAGGGAAATGGATGGCTATGGTCTATTTTTCCTTTTTGATGAAGTTAAGCTTGATTTCTAAATCAACCTACACGATGACCGAATCCAAAGACTGGCCAAGGTTGAAAAACTCACCTTGAATTGCGTCAGATGTTTTTCTAGGTTGCGTTGGAAGGTAATGACAACCTACATTCGCAAGAAGGTTGTAGCCAACCTAAGGTTGAAAAAGCCATCTATCCAATGAAGGAAAAGTAAAAAGGTATGACTACCGAATGACGCGCTCATAAACTATCCCTTTCTATCGCACATGGGTGGAGCGGTCATCGGCTGAAGAAGCGTATCTGAAAACCAGGAGCTTACTTTTATGAGATTTTATAACGGAGATATTATAAATATATAGCATTTTTTTTATTTTTTTTTTTTTTTTTTTTTTTTT
>MU184528.1:114932-141866 GCA_016904865.1 Pissodes strobi
TTTTTTTTATGGCAGTGGCACACACACTAAAGGGAGATCCTATGGCGCTCGACGAGCGGTGTGTGTGCGAAGATGTTGATTGACACGGTTCTTGAATATTTGTAGGTTGTAATTAGTGGGAAACAGATGTCCTGGAAGTGAGTTCCACAGTGATGCAGTGCGCCAGACAAAGGAGTTCTGGTAAAGCGATGTTCTACGTGTTTCTAGTTGTACGACGAACTGGTGCGCTCCTGCCGTCTGTCGGGACTGTCTGACAGGAGTTGCCAGGGGCGGGATTATGCGGGCCAAATCCTGGGAACATCTGCCGTGAAAGTATCTGTAAAACAGAGACATCTCGGCCACATGTCTGCGATGTTCCAGACTATCCAGATTCCGGGTCAACTCCGGATCGCCGACGAGACGCACAGCCCTCTTCTGAATGGAATCCAGCAGCTTTAGGGTATGCTTTGGTGCGGCACCCCAGATATGTGAGCAATATTCTAAGCACGGTCTTATTTGCGCTTTGTACAGCAAGAGCAACTGCTGCGGTGTATAGAGTTTTTTGTTGCGAAATAGCGCACCAAGCTTCTGGGAGGCTGATTTTGCGATGTTAGCAACATGGTCATGCCATGACATATTGCTGTTGACTGAGACACCCAGCAGCCCGATTGAGGAGGATGAAGGAATGGTCGATCCTGCCATAATGATGTCAGGGCCCGCTGTATTGGCCCTCTTAGTAAACGTTGCTGCTTGGGTCTTTGCTGTATTGAACTGGATCAAATTTCGGTCGCCCCAAGTTTGAACTTTCTCCAGGTCTTGATTAATTGCTGTAATCTGCTCCTGTCTGCGGTGATGAGTCTCAGTCGCTGGTAAGGGTTTTTCTGATCTAAAGTGGGAGACAAGGGTACTGTCATCTGCAAAACTGTAAACAGGATTATTCGTTTCGATCAGCAGGTCATTAATATAGATGAGGAACAGAGTTGGTGAAAGTATTGCGCCCTGAGGCACGTTCGCGTTGATGGTGAATGTGTCCGAGATGTGTCCATCGACTGCAACGTGTAGGGATCGGTTCTTAAGGAAACTGGCCAGCCAGCTGCATAGAGAGGCGGGCAGTCCCAAGGACGGCAGTTTGTTGAGCAGTCCGTCATGCCAAACTCTGTCCAACGCAATCGCTCGAGACTCTCCGTAGTTTTCAATTGCCCTACTCCATATATGAGTGACATAGGCCAATATATCTCCTGTCGATCTCTCTTTGCGAAAGCCGTATTGATTATCGCTGATTATTCTGTTGCTCTCGAGATACTTGAGTAGTTGCTGGTTGACTACACGATCCATGACTTTGGAGATTATTGGAAGCAAGGCAATTGGGCGATAGTTTGAGGGCGTGGTTTTCTTGCCTTTTTTGGAACAGGTTGCACTCGAGCGACTTTCCAAGAGGATGGGTAAATCCCTTTTCTGTAAGAAAGAGAAAAAAGCCTGGAAAACACGGGTGTTAGTTCGTTGGCGCAGTTCTTTAGCACGATGGCAGGTATTCCGTCCGGTCCTGATGCCTTTTGCGTATCTAGTTCTTTAAGGATTTTGCGAATATCACGATGAGGAAACTTGACTTCTGCCATGGTGGTGTTCATGTTCGGTATAGTGGGGAGAGTCTTGCCTTGGGGCACGTCTAAGGTAGAGTGCGATGAAAACATTTTGGCGAGCATGTTTGCTTTTTCCTTGGCTGTAGTCGCCGTGATGCCACGTTCGTCCGTCAAAGGTGGGAGAGACGTTTTTGTAAAGTTGTTACTTACTGCCTTTGCTACCGACCAGAAATTCCTGGAACCACTGGGGCATTGCAAAAGTTTATTCCTGATCCTTTGATTGTGTTTGTCCTTAGTTTCGTCGATCACACGCTTGCACTCGTTTCTCGCTTCGATAAAATAATTGCGATTTTCAGCGGTCTGATTTTGCTGCCAGTACTTATAGGCTTGCTGTTTCCTTCCTACAGCTCTTTCGCATCTTTTGTCGAACCAGGGCTTTCCTTTTGATGGTAACTTGATGGAATTTGGGATGTATGCTTCCATTCCTGAGGAGATTACTTGCATGATCTCTTCGCAGCAGTCTGACGGGTCGTCAGTGGCAAAGCAGACGTCGAGCCAAGGAAAATCTAGGTAGAACTGCCTTAGGTCGTCCCAGTTTGCAGAATTGTAATGCCAGATTTTGCGAGGCAATGGTGGATCCTTCTGTATGAGTGGCAATTCACAAACCGTTGTAATAAATTTGTGGTCGGAGGTACCTAATGGCGGACCAACTGTAACCTTGTACTGGTCAGGATTGGTGGTCAGAAAAAGATCCAGGAGGGCGGCGAATTCGCCCCTCTCTGAGATTCGAGTTGGTTCGTCTACAAGTTGAGTAAGCCCGCAGCTGATGGCAAATGCTTCAGCTTCTCTACCTTCGTTGTCGGTCTTGTTGTGATGTTTGAGCCAGTTGGTGTTGTGGGCATTGAAGTCTCCCAGAACGATTATTTCTGAACTGGGGTGATCGACCTGTATTGAGTAGTGTGGTAGCTAGTGTTGAGAAAAAGTTTTGGTAGGCTCTATCGCTCGGAGGGCGATAGAGACAACATATAAACTTGGTTAATCCCTTGGCGGTGAACTTGAGCCACATGACGTCAAGGTTGTTCGGTTCGAGTGTTTCCTCGCGATGACATGAAAGGTCGCTTCGGACAAAAAGGCATATTCCGAACTTATATCTAAATCGGGTATGTAAGTCGTAACCAGGATAGAGGTAGTTCACTGTTGTTGTTGTAGAACACACTTGTGTTTCTGTAAGGGCTAATATGTGTGGTCTATTTGCTTGTAGATGTTGGTGTACCGAATTTATGTTTGTATTTAGGCCTCTTATGTTGCAGAAATCTATTCTAAATTGGTTCGGTATCTTTGCTGTCTGTGAAATGCGGAATGAAGGGCTCCCAGGGCCACCCAGCGCCCGGAGATCCGAATGGCCGGGGAGTTTACTTCCGGAATATTTTGATCCTGGAAGCACCATCATGTCCATATATTCCTACTGTGGAACCCGGGACCACCAGCGCGGAAGCGGAACGTGATTTGGGAAAACCACTTAGCGCTTCCCAATCGGTGGTCTTTCACCGGACGTTGCGAGTAGGCTTATGCATCTACCACCTAGGGCCGCTTCCACTCGAAGCATCGGCCTCAGACTCATTCCTTTGGCGGTCCCTAGTCTGACAGGGGTAAAAATGGGGTTTGTTGGATCACTCCCCAGTGATCAGCTCCAGACTTTGTACGTTAGTATTCTCCAGCCTGGAGGAGGACGATGGGATTTGATGGGCCACATCCCGTGGCAACTCGGAATGGTGGGGGCGTCACTCCCCGTAATCAAACTGCTCTCACCAGTTTGACGTTCCTGCCAGCCAATACAATGCAGCCCCTCCTGTCACAAACTGTCATTGATCGGCTCCAGACTTTGTACTTTGGTGTTCTCCAGCCTGGGGGAGGACGATGGGATTTGATGGGCCATATCCCATGGCAACTCGGAATGGCGGGGGCGTCACTCCCCGTAATCAAACTCCTCTCACCAGTTTGACGTTCCTGCCAGCATGTGCAACTCAAGTTATGAAATGGTATCCGAATGAATGCACACCTACAAGGATGAATTCAGGAACGAAGAGCGAACCAAATGGATCAGTCTATGGGAACGCCTCCAGGGTTAAGGCAATCAAGGATGTTTCTAGAGCCCCCACACCCAGGAAGATCAAAGCACCTTATAACACTGAGTCAGAACAATCTCCGCATCCTCACCGGCTTTCTTACGGGCCACTGCCGGTTGAGAAGGCACTTGGAGAGAATAAAAATTGAAAACGAGGACAGTTGCCGGTTCTGTGAGGAGGGGAATGAAACCCTGGAACACCTTCTTAGGGAGCGCGAGGCGGACGCGAACTAAGGCTTGACCCACCCATCATAACAACGATTCAGATCAATACAGCTTTAATTAGCAAACGCATAATGCAATCCAATTGAAGGGTCCAACCCAAGTAATTGTATTACACTTGACTGCTGTTTTGACTATACTCTAGAAGGTCCGATATCAGCCCGTAAGGCGCAGATGTTTAGTACGTGAGTGTATTGCGCGCAGTGCAAGTGCGACACAAACTCGCGTAACGAGAACATCGTACTTTATATATAAGAGAGTTAGTCAGTAAGCATATGACATGTTTTAATTTTTCAATAAAGATTATTCGATTCGATTCGAGGCAAATGGCCTGCATCGTCGAACAGTAGGAACTTCCATCCATAGAACCATCCAGACTACTTGCTTTTATCAAAGCACTGAAGCTGGATGAGGTACTCTGATTGAGAATCACATCAACGGAAGCACCATGGAAGGGGGACACAATTGCCCCGCACCCCCCGGGTTTTACACCCCCCCCCCCCCCCCCAGATCAATCATTCATTCATTCATCCAAATGGCGAAAGTCATAACTCGTAGAAGCCAGGAAGGATATATTATCTGGCATCCTAAGGCATTTTGCGCGCCCAGAATGAGATGGCCCAGCAAGCACGACATTTATGAAACTAAAGAAAGATTGTTCTTCAGAATAGGGAACTTGCACATTTTTTTTTTATTTCAATAATCTGTTCTATTACGCTAAAAAAGAAGGTGTGCCAAATCTGAAGTGTTAAATATCACCCGTTTTGTTTCTATACATTTTTAAAGTTGCCGTTAAATCCGCGCCAATTTAAACACGATTTGACGTCATAGAGCATAACGATCGGCGCGGCGGATCGGCCGATCATCTACCTGCCACTTCTATTGCGACTCGCAGAGAGAGACAGCAGGTTATGCTTTAAGTTTTTAGGTTTAGTGGGTTGTAATATTTTTTTGTTTTGTCTGTGACAGTGTTTTTAACATTAAAAATGTTTTTGTTTTCCTAATATGGGGCATCAAATCGCGAAAAAGTGCATGCTACATTTGGCACATCACGTCATACGCGTCACAGATGGTTTTAGTTTAGTTTATGCAGACTGAATCGGTTCAACTGACAAAAATAATTTAAAACTAAATGAAAATAACCGAAAGTTGATTGAACGACTAGCCCAAACTAACCAAAAGTACCCAAATGCACCGAAAAGGGTTAAATTGTATCAGAACAGATTTAAAAAAATAAAAGTAAGTTAAAACTAATTCAAACCGATCATTAGCGACTAACCATAACTAACCAAACACATTAACATTGGTTATAACGTATCGGATCCGGTTCAAATTACTAGAATAAATTGGAACTAACTGAAACTAATCGAGAGTTGATTGATCCACTAACCAAAAGTAATCAAAATCACCAAAAAGGGCTAAAACGAATCGGAAGATATTAAAAATATTAAAGTAAGTTAAAACTAACCAAAACGAACCGAATTTTGGCAACTAACCCAAGCTAACCAAAAACATTAACTTTGATTATAACGTATCGGAGCTGGTTCAAACGACTAAAATAATTTAAAACTAACTGATATTAACCTAAAGGTTATTGAACGACTAACCAAAAGCACCAAAAAGGGCTAAAGCATATCGGAACAGTGTAAAAAATTAAAGTATGTTAAAATTAACCCAAATTAACCGAATTTTGGCGGATAACTAAAATTAACCAAAAACATTAAAATTGCTTATAACGTACCGGAACCGGTTCAAATTACTAAAATAAATTAAAACTAGCTGAAATTAACCGAAAGTTGATTGAACGACTTACCAAAACTAATCAAAAGTAACAAGAAGCACGAAAATGGGCTAAAACGTATCGGAACAGATTAAAAATATTAAAGTAAGTTAAAAATAACCCAAATTAACCGAATTTTGGCGACTAACCAAAATTAACCAAAAACATTAAAAATGGTTATAACGTATCGGAACCGCTTCAAAGGACTAAAATAAATTAAAACTAACTAAAACTAAACGAAAGTTGAATGAATGACTAGCCAAAACTAACCAAAAGCACCAAAACGGCTTATAATGTATCGTAATAGATTACACAAATAAACTAAGTTAAAACTAATCAAAACGAACCGAATTTTGGCGACTAACCAAAACTAACCAAACTTATTAAAAATGACTATAACGTATAGGAACCGGTTCAAATGACTAAAATAAGTTGAGACTAAGTGAAACTAACCGAAAGTTGATTGGACGACTAAACAATACTAACCAAATCTATTAAAATTGATTATAACGTATCGGAACCGGTTCAGATGACTAAAATAAGTTGAGACTAAGTGAAACTAACTGAAAGTTGATTAGACTACTAACCAAAAATAACCTAATCCATTAAACTTGATTTTAACGTATCGTAACCGGTCCAAGTGACTTAAATAAGTTGATACTGTGAAATGAACCGAAAGTTGATTAGACGACTAACCAAAACTAACCAAATCTATTAAAATTGATTATAACGTGTCAAAACCGACTCAAATGACTAAAATAATTTGAGACTAAGTGAAACTAACCGAAAGTTAACTGACGACTATCCGAAACTAACCAAATCCATTAAAATTGATTATAACGTATTGGTGACTAAAATATGTTGTTATGGGAATTGTTATGGGAAACTAACCGAAAGTTGATTGGACGACTAACCAGAACTAACCAAATCTATGAAAATTGACTATAACTTATTAGAACCAGCTCAGATAAGTAAAATAAGTTGAGGCTAAGTGGAACTAACCGAAAGTTGATTAGACGTCTAACCAAAACTAACCAAATCTATTAAAATTGATTATAACGTATCGGAACCGACTCAAATGACTAAAATAATTTGAGAACTAAGTAAAACTAACGGAAATTAATTGAACGACTAACCAAAACTAACCAAAGCCATTAAAATTGATTATAACGTATCGAAACCGGTTCAAATGACTAAAATAAGTTAAGACTAAGGGAAACTAACCGAAAGTTGATTAGACGACTAACCAAAACTAACTTAATCTATTAAAATTGATTATTACTTATCGGAGCCGACTTAAATGACTAAAATAAGTTGAGACTAAGTAAAACTAACCGAAAGTTGATTCGACGACTAACCAAATATAATCTAATCTATTAAAATTGATTATAACGTATCGTAACCGGTTCAAATGACTAAAATAAGCTGATACTAAGTGAAATGAACTGAAAGTTGATTAGACGACTAACCAAAACTAGCTAAATCTATTAAAATTGATAATAACGGATCGAAACCGACTCAAATGACTAAAATAATTTGAGACTAAGTGAGACTAACCGAGAGTTGATTGAACGACTAGCCCAAACTAACTAAATCCATTAAAATTAATTAAAACGTATCGGAACCGGTTCAAATTGCTAAAATAAGTTAGGACTAAGGGAAACTAAACAGAAAGTTGATTGAACGACTAACCAAAACTAGCCAAATTTATCAAAATTGATTATAACGTATTGGAACCGACTCAAATGACTAAAATAAGTTGATACTAAGTAAAACTAACCGCGTTAGATCGGGGATTGAGAGACGAATTGAATGCAGTTTTTACAACCACCACTAATGTTATAAATTCTAAAAATGAACGAAACTTGAAGTAATATGGTATATGTGGTATATTTTGGTAAACTAAACTTACGTAATCTGCTAAAATCATTTTTAGCCATTAGATTGTTTTAAAGGTGGGTGAGGGTGACTTCTAGTTTCTCACGACATACTAGTCGTGTTTCATATCGTTAGATCGAGAAATGTGAGACGAATCGAATGCAAATGGTCTTTTGCTTTTTACAACCACACTTATAACGTTATAAATTGTAAAAAAGAACGAAACTTGAAGTAATATGCATTTATTTGGTATATTTTGGTAAACTAAATTTACGAAATCTAATCTGATCTCACCCAAACTTCTATCAACTATTATATTTCCACACAATTATGAGTTTTCTAAGATCTCAAATTTAATAAGCGTTGCATTCTGCTTCGGCATTTTCAATGTCACCCCCGGTTGCATCTTTGTGAAGGACTGTGAATTTTGGTTTGTATTTTGTGATTTGAACTAAAATGGAGAAAAATACAGCTCATAAGGCGTGTATTGTACCAATGTGCACAAATACGACATTTAAACATTCACATTAAAGGTACAGATTTCTCTGCAATATATTCTTCATTTTACAATGTTAGATGGTAGCTGTATCAATACTTTATCAGGAATAAACTCAACGCAAACGTGCTTTATTTGCGGTTCGTCTTTCAACGAGATGAACACAGATAAAGTTTTCGAAAGGGTGACAAAAATTGAAAATCTTAACTTTGGCCTATCTTTCCTTCATTCATGGATCCGTTGTTTTGAATGTTTGTTATATATTGCCAATAAAGTGTTGGCAAGTTAAGGACCCTGGAAAGAAAAAACTTGTTGAAAACCAAAAACGAAAAGTTCAGAAGGGTTTTAAAGTTCAAATGGGATTAATTATTGACAAACCAAAACCAGGCTATGGATCCACGAATTCTGGGAATATGGCTAGAAGGTTTTTTCAAAACCCAGAGTTAAGTTCCTCGATAACCGGCATTAACAAAGAACTTATTTTAAAATTTTCAAAAATTTTAAGAGTTGTGTCTATAGGACAAAAAATCAAGTTGGTGCAGTTTCAACGGATTTTGAGTGAATCGAGAAATCTTTACATTGAATTAAATCCTTGGTACTATATGCCTTGCAGTATCCATAAGATTCTAGTTCATGGAATTGAGATTATCCAACTTTTTGATTTGCCCATAGAGCAACTAGCCGAGGATACACTTGAAGCAAGACATAAAGAGGTCCGAAAAGTGCATTTGAACCATACAAGAAAAATTTCTAGAAAAAGCTCAAATAAGGACATTATGAATAATCTACTACTTACCTCAGATCCATTTATATCATCTTTCAGAAAGACTACAACTTTCAAATCACCACAGGATAACATAAATGATATCACAGAATATTTGGAAATAGACTTTTTTGTATGCAACAGTATTCGGATATTTTGCCTTCAGATATTGGCGAACTTGACTTGCAAAGTTCAGACAGTTCTGACCTTTCGGAAAGCGAATAATTTTTTCTATGCTATTTTCAACAATAAAAGTTATGTTTTTTTTGCTTAGGGATCTAATGATTATTTTTTTAAGTATAAATTTTCATTTAATTACATAATGAGTAGCAATTTTACAATTTTGAACTTCCTTTCCTTTTTCTAAGAATGTTTATTATATTATTTAACCATTTTAAGATCTTTATTTTTTCTGGGTACCTTCTTTCTGAAGTTCTATATTAACTAAAGTTAGTAGTATAATTTTAAATCTATGTCAAAATTTATTGAATTATTTTTACCTATATGTATTTATTATTATTATTATTATTATTATTATTATTATTATTATTATTATTATTTGTATATAATGTTAATTTATTATAAAAAATAAAATTGTGCCATGAAAAACCTAACTACGACTTTTTTTGCCGTTTTGTGTTATACTGAATCCAGAAATATGAAAAGTTTCATAGCGTACAAGCCAGCATACATTTTTATAAACACCTAAACTCAGATTTTTTGTGTGTCAGATATAGCTTAGTGTATTAGCTACCCAACGGTTATTATTTAGTTTAAATCCGTTGAGTACAACAAGAGTAATGATTTTTGTCCATTTATCCCATTCACTCAAAGCACTGTGCGGCGCGCCGACAAACTGATTATGCTCTTCTACGTCACGACCAGTGAACGCGCGTTTCCGAGCGTCTGGAATAATTCGAATTTCTTGACATTTTTATTTCAAGATTTTGGCCACAATGAATTTAATTAATAGATTCTTTTTTTACTAAACTTTTTTATAGGATGTCCACTTATGGTTTTTAGCATTTATTTCGGTTTTTATTTGTTTGTGCAAGTTCCCTATTCACATATGGCTCCGTTATTTATTTTCTCTGTTCTCCTGAGTGGAGTAATACGGAGGCCACTCAGAATAGACCAAAAGGTTGTAAATTATGAATTTTGAGGCTTAGGTACATTAAAATGAGTTAAATTGATGGCTGTTACCAATGTAAAGGTCTTGAACAGAATGGGAAAGAACAAAGAAATTTCCAACACTGTGAAGCTTGAAATATTATTATTTGGTCACGTAATCTAAAAACTTGTACTGCCTTATATCTGATAAATCGAGAGCAAATCATTAAAAAACGGTGAACAGGAAAAATAAAATCATCGGCACCTGAGGGATGCTCGATAAACTTGCCAAACTTGGAGCAATCTATGGATAGGGAGCACATGACGACAGGAAGGCAATGAATGAAAATAATAGTCGCTAGAGGGAGAGTGCGGAAGCTTCACCAAAGGAGACTAGCGTTAATAATGCCAAACTGGTATGACAGTTTTTAAATTCGCAAACAACTTCAACTGAAGGCCCGTTTGGTGGTTTTCGGAAACATATGAAAGGATTACATTTGTAGTTAGTGTGGAAGGACGAGACGCTTTATCCGTAGTTCTCTACCTCAGTAGAGATAGAAGTATTGCCGATATTATGGCAGAAGGTTTTAGATTCGACGGTATTGCAAAGAGAGAGAAGGAGAAGGATATTATTTGGAGATAGATACAGATATTAATCGAAAGCAGGAAGGACGTGGTATGGTAATTACATGAAGGACCATATACAAGTTATAGATGGTGGAGAATAAATCTGTAGAGGGTTGCATGTGTCTTCTTCCTTCTACGGTGCTACTTATTTTTTCTTATATCAGACAATTCGAGGACAAATCACTAAAAAAACATTGAACAGGAATAGAATTATGATAGTGATTATTATCATCTACATACGTTGTATGGATGCGACACCTGCGGAATGTTAGACAATGAGATGGTAGATGAACTTGCCAAACTTGGAGCAATCTTTTCAAAAAGATTATACATAATAATTTTGCCTACAAATTCAACCTTAAAACTAATGAAATAAACTAAAAAACACTGAAGTGGTTGTACATAACTACTTGTTAGTGTTGTTGCCACTGGTCGGGTTTAAGGACTCAAATAGGGATAAAACTTCACAAATCGGGTATTTAATTAGTCACTATTTGGGAAGGTCACTAATTGGATTTTTGTCACTGATTGAGAAATTTCTGTTAAATTACTTTTCTTAACAAATACTTTTATAAAGGTTGTGAATAACATTTCGTTAATTTTTTTCTATCCATAGTTTCAACATTTTCTTAAAGTTTCTCCGAAATATTTCTTGTTTAAATACGCTTGGTAAAAAGTTATAGAATTTTGGAGCTAGGTATTGAGCAGATTTATGTCCGATTTCTTTTTTATGTAGAGGAACCACTGTATAACCATTTCTAAATTTTGTATGGTGTTGATGTGTAATTGTATTTAAATGTAGTTTCTTTCTGTGTACACACATTAATATTTGTAGAAAATATAATAATTGTCTAAGATCATATATCCTAGATTCGGAATATAAATGGTCACTAGAATAAGTTCGATTTTTTCCATAAATAATTTTTAATACCCATTTTTGTATGATTTCAATATAACCTAAGTAGACATCACGAACACTACCCCAGCCGGCTATACCATAACTTATTTGTGACTGGAAAAGGGCAAAATAAATTTGTTTAAGACACTTTATGTCAAGATATTGTTTAAGATGGTAGAATCTTGTTACCAAGTATCGCGTTTTATTTAGTAAGTTTTGTACATGCTTGTCCCACCTTAAATGACAATCGATAGTTATGCCTAAGTATTTAATTGTCTCAGATTTTGAGATAGTTTTTTTGTGTTCAATAACAAGTTCATTGAAATTTGGCAGATTTTTGTGATATGACGTAAATGGAACAAATTTAGTTTTTGTTTTATTTAGTGTAAGGGTGTTTTTCTGAAACCATTTGTTTATATTTGATAGATCAGTTTCAACTTTAATTTTTAAGGATTTCCAGTCATTTGCTGTATAAAAAATGGCTGTATCATCAGCAAAACTAACAATTATTCCAGAGCTTTTGATTTTAAGCAGATTGTTTATGTAAAGTATAAATAAGATTGGCCCAAGCACAGTTCCCTGGGGCACACCACACGATACTGCCTTAAAATCACTCCTTATTCCTTCTATATTAACGCATTGTTTCCTATCTGTGAGATAGTCTTTTAAAAGATTTAAAACACAGCCTCGAAATCCACATTGCTCTAACTTGGATACCAACTTTTTGTGACACACGGTATCAAAGGCTTTTGTCAAATCAAAAAATACACACAAGGATGCTTGTTTTTTGTCAATTGCTTCATAGATTTTAGAGGTCAGCGTTAAAATAGCATCTTCGGTGGATTTACCTTTCCTGAAACCAAATTGTCTATCGGAAACAATTTTGTGTTTTTCCAAAATACGTATCATTCGAAACTTAATTATTCTTTCGAAAATTTTTGATACACTGCTAATCAAGGAAATTGGTCTATAGTTGTTAACATCTGTTTTTGATCCTGACTTAAAAAGAGGTTTGACTTCTCCTAATTTTAGTATATTTGGAAAACATCCTACCCTAAAACTGAAGTTGATTAGATATGCCAATATAGGTGAGATTTCTTCTGAAATAGCTCTTAGAGTTTCTGTTCTAATGTTATCGTAGCCAGGAGATTTTTTTGGTGTTAAACTATTTATTATTCTTTGTACTTCGGCTACAGTTGTTTCTTTAAAATAATAGAGGCTATGCGGGTTCCATCCTACATTTTCAGTGAAATTAGATGGATTTTGTATTTCTTTTGCGAGTTTTTCCCCGACATCACAGAAAAAATTATTGAAATGTTTAGCTATATTGGCCTTATCTGTAAGAACTCGTGTATCTGATAATTGAATTTTTTCTATTCTAGATTTTTGGTGATTATTCTTTTTGCAAATATTGTTTACAGTGTCCCACAAAGCACTTGATTTGTTTTCATTTGCTCTTATTAACCTTTGGGCGTGCTCTTTTTTGCCTTTTTTATCATTTTTGCAGACTTGTTCTTATATTCATTATATTTACCTCTCGGAGCAGAGTTTAGCGGATTTTTCAGTTTCATCATAAATTTTATTTTTTTCTTGAATAATTCCTATAATGTCTTTGTTTATCCAGCTATATTTGCCATTTTTGGTGTTTGACTGTTTAATTGTTTGTGTGTTTTTTAATATGAGTGATTGTAGTGTTGTTGTAAAATTTAATGTAGCCGAGTTTATATCTGTGTTCTCAAAAACGTCTAACCAATGATGATTTTTTATTTCTTGTTTTAATTTTTTGTATATTGTGAATTTTTTATATCTTTTTGTGTTAGATTGGTGTTGTTTTAAATTTTGTTGATCGAATTTTAACATGATTGGACAGTGATCTGTTATCTTATAGTTTATAACTATAGACTTCATATTTTCAAAGATATTATCTCCAAAACTCTTTACATAGAAGTGATATAGACAAGATTTTGATTTTGGTCTGGTGTAGAATTTATTATAAGATACAAATCCAAAAACTGACAAAACACTCTTGTAATCTTCTATGTATGATTTATCTGTTTTTAATAAATCCAGATTTATATCGCCCGTTAATATATGATTTCTCACATAACTTTTTTGTGACAAATAGTCCGAAAATTTATCTAAAAATAATTTTCCATTTATACTGGGCGATCTGTAAATGCATGTTAACAGAAATGGATTTTTGTCATGCTTTACTTCTAATTCTATGCATTTAACTTACCCTATAAATGAAAAGGAATGCTTGCAACTAATAGAGCTTTTAACAAGAATCACTAAGCCATCGCATTTGTTAAAATTTCCTTCATTATATATGCAGGAATAGTCAGTTAGCTGATATAATTGGAGATCAAATATTTTTTATTACGCATGCATCATAATCAACGATTATCGCACGCTGTAGCGTGTATAAAATGATGTTTATGGTGCGCCTACTTTTTTAAAGGTTGCTATAGAAACATTTGATCATGTCAAATGTGACAGATTAATATATTCGTCAATATATCCCTTAAATTTAATATTTAAAACATTTTTGAGATTATGAAGCATTCGTAATAAAAAATAGCGTATGATATACGTGTATAAGCGGCCTTTAAAGCCCTTGCGACTTACAAAACACTCCGCTGCGCGTCGTGTTTTGAAATATGTCGCGCGTGCTTTAAAGGCCCTCTTATACACTTATATCATAATATACTATTATGTGTTTCTGACAAGACAATAATATCTATGGAAAAGTCTAACTGTTGCAAAAAACACATGAACTCACAAATTTTTTTATTAATACTACATATATTTAGGTGTAAAATAGTAAAATCATTTATTTTAGAACATTGGTTCAGAACATTTATATTATTAATGAGTTCTACCGGACTTTTTTCTTCATTAAAATCTCTAATAAAAGTATCCATTTTAGCGAAAATGCGGTAGCAATATTAAGTTTAAAAATGTAAAAAGACAGGAAAATAAAAAAGGAAGACAAACTGCTAACGGCTTTAAAACAATACCCAATAAAACTATAATAAAATCTAAGCAATTCGCCAAAAACAATAAGAAGCAAATAAACGAAGAGAAACAAAAAAAAAACAAACAAAACACAATTCAAAAAATATAGCTGGATGGAGAATGCAGAAAGATTAATAAGGCCAAATTCGCTTGGATGCTAATGA
Organism: Pissodes strobi; assembly: GCA_016904865.1. Taxonomy (NCBI): domain Eukaryota; kingdom Metazoa; phylum Arthropoda; class Insecta; order Coleoptera; family Curculionidae; genus Pissodes; species Pissodes strobi. The sequence continues at coordinate 129,573 of MU184528.1, forward strand.
AGGATAAACAGTCTTTGAAATCCTCAGTAAAAATATGAACCAGTTCGATTGAGAAGCCATTCCAGAGGATGCCATTAGTAGTTAGTGTGGGAAAGACGTCATGATTCCTCCATGGTTCTCTATGTTCTTAGATTGTTGCCCGCAGTCTGGGTTAGTTTGGATTAAAGGATTTAAGGTTCAAAATTGTTAAGAAGAGAGTATTAAGGAGAGATAAAGAGGAAGTGAAGAACTTCACCAGATGAAGACGTTGTAGTGCCAAGAGGAATCATATAGACAGTCTTGATGGTCGAGGTCTTATCGGTAGTGGGCTGCATGTATCTTCTTCCGCCTAGGTCACTACTTATTTTCCCTTACCTACATCGACAACTAAATTCTTAATCAATACACCAAATGTATTTGCGACAGCTGGTCTAAGCTTGAAGAACAAATACGTATTTCTAATTATATGATATTTGTTAATCGTCATAGTATTAAATAATTATTTAGAGGACCTTGCCAGTTTACATCTTGCTCTCGACACTTGGTTGTTGCCTGTACATGTAGGTTGTATCTGATAGACAATAAAGATTATTATTTATATTATCAATATTATTAACGTTTCTGTTTACCAGCTCCAATTAACGAAAATACTGAATGACTCTATTTCTAAGCAAAACATTGTGTACCTTTCGCCAATATTGTCATGGAATAATTTCGTTTACGCAAGTTAAATTTCCGGTATACATCGAATTCGCGAATTTCCAAAATTTTATTGTCTTGTCAAATAAGTGCAAAAGGTGCTAATTGGAAATATTTGCGACTGTTCGAGGAATTATTAAAAACTGGTGAATACCGGCGTCATATTTTTAAATACATATTATTTATTTGGTGTTCTATCGATTTCCTGACATTCTACGATCTAATTTGCATTTTTTTGTTTTGCATTATAGGTATAGAAAATTTACCAAAATTAGGTTCTATAATAAAGAGGCGAAAGTAATAAATTTAAACAAAATTTGAAAAGGTGTATGGCCGATATGAACTTATAATCAGCCTGCAAAGTTACAGTAGCGAATAGTATAGGGCTAAAAAAAATTGAGCTAGGCTGCTAGTACTCGAGACACTGATGTGTGAACATATCGTATATCGACATCATCGACATGAAAATCTAATGCCACCTTAGGCCGCGTGACGCCTGAATATAGGCAACCACTTATTTGGAATTGGTTGCCTATATTCTGGCGTTAGAAAGAACACGTTTTACAAGGAAGCGCTGATGTAGACTGCGCATGGTTATAATGTCACATCCGCTTTCACACTTTCGTCCATTTTCCCGAGATTTACCCTCATACCGTCGCGTAAGATGTTTACACATCAAAAAAATGATTCTAAACGTTATTCTAGTCAGGAATGACTATTAAAATATCTAATACTATAGTGAAACACCCCTTCACCTTTACCCTCGCTTTCGTCACAGGAAACCTGTTGTGACGAATTCCAAAATAAAATTCCTAAAACTCACACCATATTTAATTTTGTAGTCCTAGACAGCCCAATTAATAAAGCCGTAAAGATGTTTGCTAGGAATTTGTTTTGCATTTAAATTTTTTTATTTTTTCATGATTGTTTACATGTTGTTTGTCAAGGAAAGCTCCATGATATATTGGTTTTTATAAGATTTATTATCGTAATTATTAGCATGTTGTGCGATAATTATATGAGTTCCAAGTGCTGGAATCGAGAAATTTTAAATAGCATTAAGTAATATTAAATAATTTCCTTAACTTTTGAATGTCATTATAAATATTTTGTAAAACTTTGCTCATAAAGCGAATATTTCTAAATTACTAAATATATTTATTTTTGGTAATCCGACTAATTTACTCCTCACTATATTTTATCATAAGCGTTGAGAAATTTGTAAATAAAAACGAACGTGGGAAAATAATGTCAGACATACAGGGTGTTACTTATGTTATGTAGTTATTTTAATTGATGAATTCTGGACTAATTCGAAGCTAAAAAGCTCATAGAAACGTAGGTATGTCGTAAAATGCTTGCATGGGGTGTTTTCATTCTCTTTTCATGCTTAACCCAAAAACCTCGAGAAAACAGCTAAAGATGTTACACAACATTAACCATAAACCATTTTTTGACCTAAAATGCTACATTTTCATAAAACAGTGGCATAGGTATGGCTACGTTTCGATACGATTTTATGAACAAAATTGGTACGCCTCTGATATTAATCCAAATTATTATTTCATTATTGTTTACAACTAAATTGTAAAAAGTCTGCATTATTATGGTCTTGTAACTTACTCTTTGTAAATAATCATTAATCAAAATAAAACAGCGGTGTGTGCTAAAGATCGCACGATAGAAGTGAAAACCTCTGAAGGCAAGAATTTGCTCCAGATTATTCGGTTTTCCAGTAATAAAATATTAAGAGGCCCACAGACGATGACATCGGTATCGCCACGTGTTGCATGATACGACGTAGTGATGCAAATCTCCACGTGTATGCGGTTGAATCAGTATCGCGGGCTGAGTATGAGCTTGTATCATCTGTATTGAAACAGGGATACCGAGCGCGTGCGACTGATACAAGTTGCAACGTGTATGTGAATGTATCGGGATACGCGATACCAAATTGTAAACAATTCGACCTAGACTATGTAGTGTTTGATTGGACTGTCAGCGTTAGACAGGGAATTTTGGGAAGCATTCCTTAATATGTACAAGTTGTTTCCATGTTTTTGTGACTCTAACCTAATCAAAAGAATATGCAAATAATAAAATGAGAGCGTCAGCTATTGGTGATTTAGTTGTGAAATGCAATGAAAGGTTCACCAATGCAAACCAGAATTTTGTTACCATCAAGAAATACATAGTTTTCGATGTGCATTTCGTAGGGGAAGAAAGTCACCTCCTTTTCTTTTTTTCTTAAAAGATTGTGACAATACCACTGCAACTGCAATTATCGCAGGTTTGAGTGGTAGCATCTTCAAACATCTAGTTCTATATAGAACGATAAATATACAGATGCATTGCTGTTTCATGCTTCCGCATCACTGTGTATGGGGACGTTGATATTTGATACAAATTTCATATACATGTATCGCAACTTGTATCGCAACATGTGGCGATATCGATCTCATCGTCTATGGGCCCCTTTATGTGGCGAAAAGTTTAAATTCAGCTAGCTCACCTTGTATAAAAAACATCATCATTTGAATTTTTAGATCATTTAGAGTCCTGCGGCACTATGCTATATTAGTCGCTTTTAATTGGTGGGTTAACGTGACTTTAGAGTACTGTTAACTCTTCACGCATGGCTCTCCGCTCGCTTCGCTCGCTCCGGGGCGCAACCAAAATTTACTGAAACTAACTCAAATGTACGTTAGTGTGCAACCCAACGTAGAGTGTGGAGACACTAGACGCCGCCTGTGGAAAGAGGCAGTCGGAAAACTGCCGCTACTGCAAGTCAGAGCAGACAGCATACCTGCCAAGCTTGTCTTCGACAAACTCTACGATATTCACATAAAAGCAAATGTACCGAAGGTGCGGTTACCATTTTCGTGGATGGCTCAAAAACCACTCAGGCTGCGGAGTTTACTCCCGTAGCTTGCGAATTGAACTCAAATGGTCTATGGAGGTACACACAAGCATAGTTCAGTCTGAACTTGCTGCTATATCCATAACCACATAGAGATTGTTCGCAGGAATACTGCGGACAAGACTATTAAAATCTACACGGGCAGTAGGAAAGCACTACTGACCCTGAAAATTTATAGACTTAAAGCCAAGTCATTACTAGAATGCCACAATTCACTGGAGGATGACGCTGTGGGCTTTGTTAAAGGACATGCACAGCACAAAAGCAGCGGATAAATTGGCTAGGAAGGCAACCGGTTCAAACATTATGGGAGCTGGCCCTTCAAACCTATCTATCGCGATGTTGGTACATATGATAAAAAAAATTGAGAGAGTCTGCTAGTACTCGAGACTCTGATATGTAAACATATGGCCTCTATCGACATCATGGACATGAAAATCTAATACCGTTCTAGCGGCTAGCTTTTTAGAAGCGCCTCTCGTTGCAATCGCGGTCATCCTAGATTAGCATGATCCTCAATGCGCATGGGTTATGATGTCACATCGGTTTACACATTTCCGTCCCCAACATTTCCGTCCTATATGCCGAGATTTACCCTCATACCGCCGCGTAAGATGTTTACACATCAAAAAGATCACCCATGAAGACTTCACTTGCAAGATGGGACGAAATAACTAGCTGTCGACTTACCAGGGAGCTACTGAGCTACCCCAATGAGTCTGCAGCATAGGCATACCTGGGTATGTCAAGGAAGAACCTTTGACTCATGACGGGGATTCTGACTGGACACTGCCAGTTAAGGAAGCATCTCTACATAACGAGATTATGCGAGATACCTCTATGCAGAGGCTGTGAACATGAAGACGAAGTAGTAGAGCATCTGCTCTGCGATTGCGACGCTGTTTCGGAATTAAGGTAATCCATTTTAGGAAAATGATGGCCAACCATGGCTTTTCTCAGGACAGCCTCATCGGGCAACATCGCCGCCTTTTTTACAACACCACGCTGGGCGATGGCCTAGATGGATTGGTTGACCTAGGGAGGCTGCACAGTGGTCCAATGGGGTCTAGGTGTCGTGGTCTTTCAAGGCCAGCCTCTCACCATTTCGAGGTTCCAGATTTCAGAACCGAAATTTACAGAAAGATACAAAAATAACCTTAAAAAAAAAATAAAGAAAGCATGTCTTGCCCCCGACTGGAACCGAACGCGAACCGTCCGTATTGCAAATACAGAATTTGACCACTATATAGCACCGAACACTATACGATAAGAAGGTTCACAGCCGCGGTAGTTTTGATGTGCATGTTCAGCGAGCGCTACAAAGGAATCATAGTTTTTTTTCTTGGTTGCCTGGTAACGATTGGAGGACTTACCCGCTGCGGGGTCAAAGGTCGACTGCCAATATCCTGCTAGTTTTCGCACGGGGAAGGAGGCATACCGTTGACGTGCCGCCGCGGAGAGTGAACCTTCTTATCGTATAGTTAATGTTCGGTGACTAGAGTAACTACACCTGCTGGAATAAATTGACTGGACCGTAGATAAAGTGAAAGTGACGTTAGTCCACTAATCAGAAACGGCTAATAAAGCATAGTACCGTAGTACTGTAAAGGATCTTAAAACTCTAATCATTTTTGAAGTGTCTTCCTGTACGATTATTTACATAGATTCTCACAAAGTTAACGATTTTTCTATAGAGAAAATATTTGTCGAGAAAAAAAATAAAAACTTCATTTCTTATTAAATCGATGTTTTCAGCTTTTCCCTAAAAAGTTCATTTTCCGACATTTTCGAAATAGAGAAGCTTTTAGAGGGATTCTAAAATAATAGATAATGTCATTGCAGTAATCAAAATGAGGCTTAACAATACTGCTATAAACTGTTAATCTGGAATGCATAGATAAATGTCCAGATATCTTGAGAAAAATTAGAGCTTCTTTGCTATATTATATACATAAATGGTTCTCAAATGATGATCTGTTACTGTACTTAAACGTATACACAAATTTAACCTTATCAACATAAATAAGAAGTCATTCAAGTCTATTTGATTTGGTCTATATGATTTCAGCAAGACACACCACATTCATCCTTTCAATTGTTTCACCTGGATCTCTCCTAGATACTGGCAATAATGTATAGTCTGCAAAAACGTTTATAAATGCATAATGACATGCACAAAATATATCATTAATGTAACACCAAAACAACAGACTGCAAGCCACTTTAATAACCTACTAACGACTAGTCAAATAATTTCGAATCCAATCCAACACGGCACCACTTACACCGATAGCTTCCAATTTATGCAATACAATCTTGCGATCTAATGTATCAAACGCTCGTTTTAAGTCTAAAAATACATAAATACATACATATTCGCCCTTATCAGGAGATTTTTTTCCATTTTGTTATATTAACTTATAAATTATAAGTTTTTTTTTAAATTGTATTTCACTTTTTTGATTACCTTGAATTGATTTATCTATATATTTTGTATAGAAACTATGCTGCGGTCACTCCATGGCACTGGGGTTTTGTCAATGACAACGAATTCTCCGGGGCAAAACAGGTCCTGAAATTTATGTTGTACAATATTTGCAAGGGGTTCCAAATGGCCTTATTATTGTTAAAATGTATCATTGCTAGTAAGAGTTGGTGCCTATTCAGGAACGGAATTTTATGAGTTGACCAGTAATCTTTCAGCGAAGAGGGAGTCAAAGGAACTCATCACCGCACCGCTTCCACCGACGTACCCTGAAGGGGCCCGCCGCGCCGGTGACCTTGCTCTGGAGGGACCAATGTAAAACTGTAGTATAGTGCAATACGCACAACCTATATATGCGATAGCATAAATTAAATCCTCTTCTTGAAAATGTAGCTAGGCGGAAACATTCGATATCCTGTCCCCACGAAATCACCCAGCACGTCCAGGTTGTTTTCTTGTGTTAATCGTCTCCTCATCTCGGTAGGTCCAACCGGCCAGTCTTCCCGAAGAATTGTTCTGATACGGTCTCTTGCATTTGTTTAGTCGGCACATCGGTAAATCCTATGTTCTAGATTGTCGTCCTCGTTCCGGCACGTCAGGTATCGAGCCGGGTCCAACCTACCAATTCTACATTAGTATTCTGAAAACTGATCATGTCGACATAAGATTTGAATAGTTTTACGATTCGTTCTAAGGTCGAAGGTATCGCTTTTCTCTATAGCAGGGAAAATTTGAACCAGTGGTGGCTGCTTCCCACTCTCTCTCTCTCCAAGTACCTATCGTACTTATCCTAAAGTGTTCTTTAAAAAGCCTTTTACCCAATCTAGGCTTGGCCTATATCTCAATACTGTCTCTGCTATCCAGCAATTCCCTTCTGTATATGTGCTCGTAAAGTTTTGGCTCCAATGGTGGAATATTTGTTAGCATGGCCGCAGCCATCGCGGAAGTTGTCCTCTAGGCTCCAGTGATAGTTCCAGCAACCAGTCCTTTAGTATAGTTTAGCTTATTTTTAACTCTAACATGCTGTACTCGAAGGCCTCCTCCGCATCATAAAAAATAACGTCATAATCGCTCCAGGGAGTGGCTTTTTTATGGCAGCGACACACACTAAAGGGAGACCCTATGGCGCTTGACGAGCGGTGTCTGTGCGAAGATGTTGATTGGCGCGGTTCCTGAATAGTCGTAGGTTGTAATTTGGGGGAATCTCCTGAAAGTGAGTTTCACAGTGAGGCAGTGCGCCAGACAAAGGTGTTCTTGTAGAGCGATGTTCTAGGTGTTCCCAGTTGTACGACGAACTGGTTGGCTCTTGCCGTCTGTCGTGACTGTCTGACAGGCGTTGCCAAGGGCGGGATGAGGCGGGTCAAATCCTGGGTACACCTGCCGTGGAAGTATCTGTAAAACAGAGACATCTCGGCCACATGTCTGCGGTGTTCCAGATTCCGGGTCAACTCCGGGTCGCCGACAAGACGTACAGCTCTCTTCTGAATGGAATCCAACAGCTTTAGGGTGTGCTTTGGTGCGGCACCCCCAGATGCGTGAGCAATATTCTAAGCACGATCTTATTTGCGCTTTGTAGAGCAAGAGCAACTGCTGCGGTGGTGTATACAGTTTTTTGGCTGGGAGGCTGATTTTTGCGATGTTGCCAGGACATATTGCTGTTGACCGAGACACCCAGTTGTCCGATTGACTAAGATGAAAAAATGGTCGATCCTGCCATAATTATGTCAGGGCCCACCGTATTGGCCCTCTTGGTAAACGTGGCTGCTTGTGTCTCTGCTGCATTGAACTGGACCAAATTCCTGTCGCCCCAAGTTTGAACTTTCTCCAGATCTTGATTAATTGCTGTAATCTGCTTCTGTCTGCGGTGATAAGTCTCAGTCGCTGGTAAAGGTTTTTCTGATCTAAATTGGGAGACAAGGGTACTGTCATCTGCAAAACTGAAAACAGGATTATTCGTTTCGGTCAGCAGGTTATTAATATAGATGAGAAACAGAGTTGGTGAAAGTATTGTGCCCTGAGGCATGCTCGCGTTAATGGTGAATGTGTCTGAGATGTGTCCATCAACTGCAACGTGCAGAGATCGGTTCTTAAGGAAACTGGCAAGCCAGCTGTAGAGAGACACTGGCAGTCCGAAGGATGGCAGTTTGTAGAGCAATCCGTCATACCAAACTGCCGAATGCCTTCGAAATATACAACGCAATCGCTCGAGACTCACCGTAGTTCTCAATTGCCCTACTCCATATATGAGTGACATAGACCAATATATCTCCTGTCGATCTCCCGTTGCGAAAGCCGTATTGATTATTCCTGATTATTCTGTTGTTCTCGAGGTATTTGAGTAGTTGCTGATTGACTACACGTTCCATGACTTTGGAGATTATGGGAAGCAAGGCAATTGGGCGGTAGTTTGAGGGCGTGGTTTTCTTGCCTTTTTTTGGAACAGGTTGCACTCGAGCGACTTTCCAAGAAGATAGGTAAATCCCTTTTCGAAAAACCTTTGCCAATATTTACCACATACATAATTGATATGGACCTGAAAGGTGGGCTTACATCAAGTATCACTTTCAAATACTTGTGTTCCTGAACTCTTGATATTCTAGCATCAGCAGCGATCATAACATTCGGATTTCTAGTTACTAAGTACTTTGACTTATCGTGTGCGATCTGTAGTTTTTTAATTCTGGCCAATGCTCTGTTCATCTACTTCTTCGAAACTAACTAACAATTGATAAATCACCAAATTCCAGAAGTTCGGTCACAGCTTGGACCCCTGCGGACATCTTGGCAGGAGTAGCATTTTATATTATCTGTTTCCTCACTAAGATAACTGGCAGTGAGATTAAACAAATGCATAGGAAGTTCGCTTTCCTTTAAGGTCTTTAGGAATGAAGGCCACCATACGTTATTAAAGCCCAATTTTGTATCCAGAAAAATGCATGCTCTATCCTTAGGGTCGGTCTACCAGTTTTACTAAACACATCCATATATTTACCCGCACAAATACTCTCCATTTTATTATTCTTGATGGGAAACCACATGTCTTGCGTTTGTGGTTTGTTTCTACGCAAATCTACTGGTTTCTGTGATGATGTCGATAATAACTTCATTGTCAACAAATAAAAAAATCTCCAATGGAGTAACATTGTAGGGAACTATGTTTTGTATTCTCCGATAATAAACAAAAACTGTTTGTGTCTGCCTTTATATTCAGACCACACTACAGGTTCATGCTGTATTCTATCTGCTAATGCCGCCTGATTTGCAATATCCTGAATTGTGTGATTCATTATGAACTACTAAAAACATTTAAACTACTACTTATCACCCTGCCCTAAAATGAACTTGAACTTGGAAAATATTATGTAAATATTGAAGATAAATTACAAACAGCGCGAGCGAACAGCACAGGCAATTATGAACCTTAAAGTCGCAATTATCAGCAGATTTTATTATATAAATAGTCTAGCGGACCATCAGTCCAACAGACTTTTGTCCCTCACCTATTTTGCTCTAATCATTGAAGCAGTCCACAGGGGTGTGGCTCTGATTATTCTACCGACATCCTAACCTTCAAACACAAGATGTGCCGCTAATAGGAGCGAAGTTCTTGGAGGATACCCGTCTAAAGTACTAAAGTCGAATCTACGATAGATCTGTCCAGGGACAGTGCCTTAAAGTGTGAGTGAGTGAGTGAAATTAAGATAAACTAAGAACACTGAAACAATTGCCTAATGAAATAACCACACCTAATCATAAATAAAAGCATAGCACCGCTTTTAAAGAACTTTATTTTAATACAGGGACCAAGACCTATAAACAAGTCAAACCATACCTCAACCGAAGGAGCATACGTATTTTAGTAATCGTTTAAAGTGTAAACTCGCTAAGTCTTTGACCAATAGATAAAGTTATTGTTTTAATGAAGTGCATTCCTTTTTATTTCTTCTCACCTGACGTAGATAGAACCCAAATCTGAGCTACATAACTTGCACGCCATCCAAGGCGTGGCGTCACGGATTACCGGTAATGAGAATAATTTCTTTCGTATTCAGAAATGTGTCAATCATCGGAACTAAAATCTGTGCCACCACGACTTTTTCTAGCTTCGCTTGAGTCAGCGTTGTTTTTCTTTTGCTCATTTTATTGTCATTTCGTTATAATTCCACTTATCACTTTTCTGCAAAATTATATATTGATTTGTGGTTTTTACAATTTAATTGATTGTAGTAAGTTGCAATTCAGCTTCATGTTGTGTAGCTGAAGTGTAACTTAAATTGTTTTCATTGCCAAAATTGCGACTCAGTTTGATATAGTAAAACCGAAACATCAAGATTCATTAATTATGTTTGTATTTTTCCGAGATAAGAGTGTTTCTTCTCACAGGAATTCTGAAATAGAATGAAAAAGCGTCATACATAATGAATGACATAAAAAAGGAGATAATTCATTAAAAGCATTGAAAAGTCAAAAATATAGTTTGTTATTGGTCATAAAATATACCAAGCGAAAAAAGGGAATATGGTCATGAGACACAATGTGCTTACTTCCATTTCGTAGCGTAGCGGCTATCCGGTCGCCATTAGCACAAACTATTGGGGGACCTCGTAATGAACGCTCCGTGATCTATGTTTCTCTCAATAGAAAAATCGGGCGTCCGTGCCAGAAGAAATCCCCATTCACGCCGATACTCAGGCCGAGGGGAACCGGATGGTCTCATGGTAGCATTTTTGTCTGTGCCGTATGCAGAATTGTAGTCGCCATCTTAGATGTGCCAGTTACAAGTTTTGTGAAAGCTTGAAATCCCCACGAAGACATACTCGCCTTACTGGAAGTTTCACCCAAATGTGCTGGCAAAATTGCCCTTACAAGAGCAGAAGCCATTCACCTTTTGTCTCTAAGCTAGCTTTTTAAAATTATTTTCTAGTTATGGCAGTGGCACACACACTAAAGGGAGAACCCATGGCATTCGAAGAGCGGTGTGTGCGCGAAGTTGTTGACTGACACGTGAAACGGTTCTTAACCAGTTGTAGGTTGTAATTAGGGGTAAACAGATGTCCTGGCAGTGAGTTCCACAGTAATGCACGAACGGGTGCGCCCTAGCCGTCTGTCGTGACTGTCTGACAGGTGCTGCTGGCGGCGAGATGATGCGGGCCAAATCCTGGGATCATCTGCTGCGAAAATATCGATAAAACAGGGAAATTTCGGCCATATGATTGCGGTGTTCCAGACTATCCAGATCCCTGGGTTGACGATGAGACGCACCGCTCTCTTCTAAATGGAATCCAGCAGCTTTAGAATGTTCTTAGGTGCGGCACCCCAGATATGTGAGCAATGTGAGCAATACTCTAAGCACGGTCTTATTTGCGCTTTGTAGAGCAAGAGTAGCTGCTGCGGTATATACGATTTTTTGTTGCGAAATAGCGCACCAAGTATCTGCGATGTTAGCAACGTGGTCATGTCAGGACATATTGCTGTTGACCGAAACACCCAGTAGTCCAATTATTGAAAAGGATGAATGAATGGGCGATCCTGCCATAATGATGTCAGGGCACGCCGATTTCTTGGTAAACGTGGCTGCTTGGGTTTTTGCAACATTAATTTGGATCAAATTCCAATCGCCCCAAATTCGATCTCCAGATCTTGATTAATTATTGTTGCAATCTGCTCCTATTTGCAGTGATGAGTCTCAGTTGCTGGTAAAGGTTTTTCTGATTTAAATTGAGAGACAAGGGTACTCTCTGCAAAACTATAAACAGGATCATTGGTTTCGGTTAGCAGGTCATTGATATAGATGATAAACAGAGTTGGTGAAAGTATTGCGCAATGTGCTAATTACGCTAAGGTGCTAGAATTTAATAAAAATTAATTTAGGCTAGCGCCGACCGGGCATAACTCTTTGGGATATTTCCCTTACTGGCAATTTCTAGAATCAGGGTTGTTCAGAAAATATCCTTCAGATGAACCCTGTAGTATCGATTACACAGCAGGCCATTTCATAATATAAGCACACGTTTTAGGCCCTAGATATTCCAGGGTGCCTGTACGTACTCTGTTGCCCTCCAGCGGTATCGGCGTAAATTAACCAGAGCAAAGAGCGTAGTGGATCAATTGTCCTGTTGTCTGAGAAGCTCATTGATTGCTTTTTTATTATCGGTAGTTGCTGCCAACTTGTTTTCCAGTGATATTATCATAAATCGATTGGCAATTCTAA
>MU184529.1:0-19979 GCA_016904865.1 Pissodes strobi
CGTCTCCCGTAGATGTTCTCTCATCCACAGTTGAACTCACTATGATACACGGTAAGGCAATTTCAAAGGTAAATATGTCAAACAATAATGGAAATTTAGCAATTATAAATCTATCCTAAATAAAGAAGATAAATATTTTGTAAAGACTAATAGATCAGAAAAATACCACTTATTTTGCAGATTTTAAACGAGTAAATATTATGCAATCAAAAATTATTTAGAAATAGAGGTGTGTTCCTGTTTCAAAGTGTGATATTGCAGTCTGGCTTTACATTAACCGTGTAAGCCCCCAGACAACAGATGTGATGGTCCAAGATTACGTCAGGAAAAAAGCAAACCTCACAAATGAAAAAGTGTGTGCCAAAGAACTTCCAAGTGAAAACGGTAAACTAAAACGTTTTGTTGTTACAGCACCTTTTCAACTTAAGGATGAGCTCTATGAACCAAATTTCTGGCCTCGTGGAGTTGGGATTAAAAAGTTCATATTCGCCAAGCATAAAGACTTCTTGCAGAATGCTGGTCATTTTTTATGAATAGGACCGCACCGTTAACCCCAAATGGCCCAAACCAGACCACAACCAACAAGGTAACAACAAAAAAAATTTATATCAATATATGGTCCCTAAGGAACAAAATGGGAGCAATTGAAGCCTTTTTACAAGATAAAACAACAGGCTACTCAGCATTATGCTTTACTGAGCATTGCTTACTGCAAGAAGAGATGGAACAAGTCGGATTCCAGGATTTCAAATGCGGGGCCTATTTCTGCCGGAAACAGAGTAGGCATGGAGGAGCAGCTATACTGCCACAAAAGAATTTGGCAGTCAGACAAATTGAAGAGGGCAAGACACATTCCATGGAAGGACAGTGCGAGGCATGTGGATTGGAACTAATAGGTAGTAATCTAGTTTTAGTCACTGTATATCGTCCGCCAAGTGGCAGTTTTATTGCATTTTTAGATATTGTGCTATAGATTTCTGTGTTAGTTTTAATTGTGAAATTGGGAATAATGTTACCAAATATAAAAATGTTGTACATCGTCCTATAACTAGTCTGGGTACATTTCAGTTGTATAATATTCTCGAAGAGGTAAACTGGAAGTTTCTTGACTCGGAGATGTCAGTTGACATGGAGTGGGATAATTTTTTAAATATCATTGTCAATGCTTAAAATCTAGTCTTTCCGGAAGTGCAGGTTAAGGCTCAGGTTGGCACCGGGTTAGGGTGGTTCGATGATGGGCTGAGGACCTTGAGGAGAGAGCTTCATGATTTGGAGCAACAGGGCAGAGAGTCGAACTGTCCCCTTCTCCGGGCTGAAATCAGACAAGAAAGACGACGATACAGACATGCCATTGCAAGAGCTAAAAAAAGGGCAAATACCGAGTATATTAAAAATACAGTTAACCATTCAAGGGCGGCTTGGGACGTCATTAATAGTAATAGAAAATCAAAAAGATCAGTAAGTCATGCCACTTCTCTTGACTCGAACTCTCTTAACAACTTCTTTGCGGACATTGCTGGTGAACTTGTGGGGGCCTTGCCTCAGTCTAACCTACCTTTTGAGGCTTATTTAGCATGATCCCAACTGGTTAACCATCAAAATGTCTTCAGCTTCTCACAGGTCACTTTTAATGATGTAAGATGGGCAATAGAAAATCTTAAACGCAAACATAGCAAAGACATCTATAATTTAAATACTATTTTACTAAAAACTCTAAAAAATGTGCTAATTGGGCCGCTTACAAAGCTTTTTAATAAATGCATTAATACAGAAATTTATCCTTACTCTCTGAAGCTCAGCAGATCTGTTCCAATCTTTAAAACGGGTGATACAGACTCATCAAATAATTATATGCCGATTTCTCTTATTCCCATATTTTCCAAGGTGTTCTAGTTTATTCTCTCAAGACAGCTGGGAGAATACTTTGAGTCAACGGGATTCCTGATGGACGAGCAATTTGGGTTCAGACGTGGCAGATCAACAGTCATGGCAATAAATAGGATGTGAGGGCATAGTCGAGGGCTTTGAGAGGGGTGAACATGTGAGTTCAACCTTTTGTGATCTCTCCAAGGCCTTTGACTGTGTGTCGCACAATATCCTTATTGAAAAATTTCATTTTTATGGTGTATCTCCACTTCGGAGTTACCTTGGGGACCGAAGACAGGTTACATGTTTTCAGGGGGAGGTTTCAGAGCAGCGGACAATGGCACATGGGGTTCCTCAGGGATCTGTCATGGGCCCACTACTACTCCTGATATATGTCAATGACGTCACTACCGCCCTGCCTCATGGCTCTCTAACCTTATATGCTGATAATACTACTTTTTTAATACGTGCAAGAGATTCAAATTTTTTGGTTGAGCGGGGGAATGAGAGCATGAATACTTTGAATGACTGGTTCACAGCAAATAAACTAAATCTCAACAGAAATAAAACTAAAAACATTATTTTTTCACTCCTCATGATGTTACATATTCAGACAATGAAGTGAATTTTCTAGGTGTCACACTTGATCCTAAACTGTCTTTTGAGAGTCATGTAATCATTTTATCAAAGCGAATTTGCTCATCCATATTTGTTCTGAGGAGTTTGGTTGGGATGGTCGATGATGATGTCTGTGGGATAGCATATCATAGTTTGGTCCACTCAGTGTGCACATATGGTTTACTTGCTATTTTAAGAGCTTTCAGATCCTCACATTGCCATCCCAGTTTATCTTCGACTGCCTCAAGTATGTCTATCTCAATGCAGGCGCTTATGGACGCATTTCAGAAAATCACCACCATTTCACTAGAGCAAGAAATAACCTTAGAATTCAGTTTCTTAGGCTTAACAAGTCCTGCAGTGCTACCTTGTATTTTGCGCCACTATTTTTCAATAAATTGCCGACTGGTGTCAGGGAATTGCCAGAAAGACATTTCAAATCTGCAGTCAGAGACTATCTCTTAAAAAACGCCTTTTATGATACGAATTAAAACGCCTTTTATGATACGAAGGATTTCTTTAACAGTGTTATTAATGAGACTGATTTTAACCAGATCCATTTTAGTTGATGTAAAGAACTTTTAATTGTTGTTATTTGTCTTTTTAGGTTGGGCATTTTATTTTAATGTGTACCTTATGACTGATGATTGCTATATACATTGTATAATCGTGATGAAATAAATAAATAAATAAATAAATGAATAAAAAGATTTAATGAAAAACTATTGTTACTTTAGTTTGATTTTTTGGTAACAAGTTAACCCAAAATAAATTAATATTTGTCAAAAAATTAAAATTATGTACCTAAATGATTTTAACATAGTAATATAACCCAGGCAGTGACTAGAATATCTAATAATTTATAGATGTTACTATAGTTGTTGTTGGTATAGTTGATATTTACTGAGCATTTTTTTTTATATTTATAATTTGTGAAAGCACAGTAATTTGCCGAATGGGTTTCTGCTTGTAGCTGACACGGCCTTGAGTTTCGAAATACATCGAGGTCATTGGCCTAGCACGAATTATGCAGTTCGATGTAGGACTGCTTCTGTTGAAATTGCCGATTAACTTAAAGAAAACTGTTTTCTTGTATCATGCTGCGCATTTTAAGATCCTCTACAGGCGTAGCCGACTATATCAAAATCGGCCTCTCCTATTGGTCGATCCGCATGGCCCTCCGCCCGCTTCGCTCGCTACGGGGGCTCATGAAAAGGAAACTAACCAGGTGCTAACCCAATCTAACCCAAGACATACCCAAAATCAAGAAAAAAAGCTGTTTAGAAACATAATCTTTAAAAAAATAATAAAAAAAGCAACGGAGTTCGAACCCGTGTTTTCCAGGTGAGACCCAACGATCTAAACCTCTACACCATGAGAGCTCTTGCGAGAAATTCATTGCATCACGAAGACATATTGTAATACGAGATGGATCGATCAATAGGAGAGGCCGATTTTGATATAGTCGGCTACGCCTGTAAAGGATCTTTAACTGCTCATGCTGCCGGGTGCACATGAGTAAACGTTGTAACAAGAGACGGCGCTAGGAGCATCGCCGAGGGTTTTAAGTTTTAAGAGACATTCTTTGATTTCTTTGGGATGCAAAGCATAGTGGCGTGGAAGGTTAATATAATACGAATTAAATTGCTAGATTGAACATGTTCAAATGGTTTTTGAATAACCATAGTAGTAATCGTTCTGAGAGTCTCCACAACGGAACTTACCGTCAATAAGTTCCGTCCAACGCTCATTTGGGCTCAGGGGTTAGCCCCCACTTACCGAACTGCAGCTCTCCATTTCTACCACTCTGAACCCTAGATCTGGGTTTTCTTTTTTTAGTCAAGAAAAGCAAGGAAGTACGAAATATCTGTGGAAGGCGGATTTAGCTTAATATTTTAGCATGTTAGGGTTTGGAATCTGCGGCAAAATAGACTCAAACCTAGTTTTATCCACAATACCGAAACAGATTTTTTGCACTTGAGTGCAAAAATTCTGTTTCAGTATTGTGGATAAAAGTCCTTTTTTGTCATTAATATGTTTTAACTCTTGTCTTTCATTAGTTTTTTTTGTTCTAGGTCGAGTTTGTTTTATCACGAGTAGCTGCTACATTTACAACTGAAAATAATGAACATTCTATTGGAGGATACTTTAATTCTACTAAGGAAGATGACCTCACTGTTAGGAGCGCTGAACTATCAAAATTAAAAGACCCACTTTCAAATAAATCGGCATCTCCATTAGGAAGATCATCGTCAAGGGAAAGTCAAGTGGAGAAACATAATATTGAATCGTGTCGTGACTTATCGAACATTGAGAAATACGTAAATAGGTCGCCTGTAAAAGAAAACATTTCATACCGTATGAATCGCCAGGTTACAATTCCCAAATGGCAGAAATACTCTTTAATGAGAAATAGCGTTTCGAAGAATTCCCAAGAATACTTTTGTAATAATATTTCAGAGTCTAAAACCAATGATAGGGCAGTAATTGTCGATATGATTCCAAAGAAAACACTGGATTGGCGAAAGTTTCAATTTAACGATAGCATAACATTGGATCGAAAAACATTTCCGTTAGAAAAACATAAAGCATCCAGTTTGGAAAGCAATGCCTCAGCTGTATTTACTTCAACAGAGGACAATAGTAAGGAGAAAAAATATCTTAAAACAGAACAAATTATTGCGTTGCCTAGGAGTTTGGGATTGAGTAGAAAATGGAAAGGACCTGTGCGGTAAGTAGGAGAAAAATACGGCCTTATGTATTAATTTATGTCCGTTTTCTTAAAGGTGTGTTAATTATTGACATAATTTAATAAAAATGAGGTAATATTAAATTGTTGGTAAAATTAAATTATGAAAGTTTAGTATTTACGTGTAGGTATACTAAATAAGCCAATAAGGGGTTACATAATATGATTCAATCTATCGATATTTGCGCTACTATTAAAGTTTAATAAAATATTTGTAAGAAACTTGCTTTCTTTCAAGCTGTCAATTCAACATCAAGGTATGTAACCGACAACTCTGATTCTGAGGCCGTAAACGACTAAGAACACCAACCCAAAAATCGCGAGTCTTTGTACGGGTCTCAACATTTGTCCTTTACTCGCCATGATCCGAACTAAACGCACTTGGCGCCATCTATCTCGGGTAAAAGTTCTACAACTCGCGCCATTTTCAATTTCCTTTGTAGTTTCTTCCTCGGCAACAGCAGCCTCCTGAGCAAATGAAACAGAACTTCTCTTAAGTCGCCTTATATGGGCAGATTTTTCAACAGCTTCAGTTTTTAATTCATTAATGATACTTCTTAGATCATTAACAACTTCAAGATCTTCATCCGCAACTACGTCAGCACATTCTTTGGAACACCAAATAAGGTTGTCCCGAATTTCTACATGGCCTTTAATTTTTTTCTAGACAAGCAGCTTCTATGGAAGACATTTTTGCAAATTAGGCAATACCAGTTAGGCTGTTCTTTGGTTTTGCAACATTTAAACACAGTTGCCATAATTACTCTCGAATTATTTTATTTTCATTCATTTGAGTCGGTTCCGATCCGTTATTATCAATTTTAATAGGTTTAGTTAGTTTTGGTTAGTCGTCGAATCAACTTTCGGTTGGTTTTTCTTAGTCTTAACTTATTTTAGTCATTTGAATCGCTTCCGATTCGTTATAATCAATTTTAATGGAGTCAGTTCGGATGGGTAAGTTAAAATCAATCTTAATAGATTTGGTTAGTTTTGGTTAGTCGTTTAATCAACTTTCGGTTAGTTCCACTTAGTTTCAACTTATTTTACTTATTTGAGCCGGTTCCGATGCGTTATAATCAATTTTCATAGATTTGATTAGTTCTGGTTAGTCGTCCAATCAACTTTCGGTTAGTTTCCCATAGTCCTAACTTATTTTAGTCATTTCAACCGGTTCCGATACGTTATAATCAATTTTAATGGATTTGACTAGGTTTGGTTAGTGGTTAATTAACTTCCGGTTAGTTTCACTTAGTCTCAACTTATTTTACTTATTTGAGCTGGTTCCGATACGTTAATCAATCAATCAATCAATTTTAATGAATAAATTTTGTCAATTTTGGTTAGTCTGTAATCAACTTTCGGTTGGATTCACTTAATATCAACTTATTTTAGTCATTTGAACCGGTTACGATCCGTTATAACCAATTTTAATAGATTTGGTTAGTCTTGGTTAATCGTCGAATCAACTTACGGGTAGTTTCACTTTGTCTCTACTTATTTTAGTCATTTGAGTCAGTTGCGATACGTTATAATCAATTTTAATATATTTGATTAGTATTCTGCCGTCCAAAGCGAAAAGACCGTAACTGCAGAAAAATTGAAAATTGAGTTATTGCCATATTTGGACTTCTAGTGGACCAAACTATATCCTTAGAAATGCAGAACACTGCAGTTAAATTCTTACTATTTGTTTTTCATTATTTAAATTTACCGTAACTGCAAAATTGCTATGGTCTACAAAGCGAAAATACCGTATCTACTCAATGCCAAGCGAAAATACCGTATCGGGTCGTCGACGCGCGCAGTTACGGTTTTTTCCCCTTGTTAACGTGACTTACCGTCTTTTTGCTTTGTAGGGGTGTTAATTGTCTGCCTGCCTTTCAAAGCGAGTGGACGCTTCGTTATATTCTCGCATTGTTTTTATGGTTGTGTAGTGTTTTTATTCAATTGAATTCGATGGGGAATAAAAATCCGACTAGAAATCTTATAAGATGTCCTTATTGAAGATGCTCACTATTGGTATCTCAGTTAATATTGAACCTACAAAGTCGGTTAAATTACCAAACTACTAGCATTTTTTCCGCTGATTACGATGCTAAAATCAGAAAACAATTGCGTATCTAATTTACGAGGTATTTTTGGACCTTGTCTTTTTTAAATAGAACACCCTGTATATTTTTGCACATTTTATTAATAATCTCCTTTACCTATCTTCAGCGGTTTATGAAATATCGACAGTTCAAAATCGAGCATTTTGTAAAATCTAAACGGCT
Source organism: Pissodes strobi (assembly GCA_016904865.1). Classification (NCBI taxonomy): domain Eukaryota; kingdom Metazoa; phylum Arthropoda; class Insecta; order Coleoptera; family Curculionidae; genus Pissodes; species Pissodes strobi. The sequence goes on from MU184529.1 coordinate 7,507, forward strand.
AAAGATAGATTAAAATGCTATGACACTTTCTATCTTAGTTTTTCATAAGCTATCGTTTGACACTAACTTTAGATTTAACTAGAGGTTAAGTTTGAGGTTAAATGTAACAGGAATTTTAAATAATTTTCAGGAATTTTTCGTGGAATACAAATATGCAAAAAAAGTGTTCCATTAAAAAAAAGACAATTTCCGAAAATAACTCGTAAATTAGATGCGCAATTGTTTTTGTGTTTTCAGCGTCGTAATCAGCGGAAAAAATGCTCGTAGTTTGGTAATTTAACCGACTTCGTAGGTTCAATATTAACCGAGATAGCAATAGTAAGCATCTTCACGCGAACACCCTGCATATGCAGAAAACAAGTTATTTTGATGTTTTTAGAAAACTTGATGACCATCTTAGCGATGCTATAGGAAAATTTTTTGGCAAAACCTTTGAGAAATATAACAAGAAGGGGATTATTAGCTATTCTTTCTGTACTTATTTGTGCAATGAATTTTGAGCATTTATTTTTTACTTGCCTAATAGCAGGTTTTTGTATTTTTTTGTATCAGGTTCCTATTTGCGGAGTTAAAAAATGTTCGGCTTAGTTAAAATTGCATTATTTGTTCTTCTTTTAAATGTTCTTGTGATTCAAAAGGACTTTTTCCATTCAATACCATACACGCATTGTCTTTTTGCATTGTAAATATAAAGTGTAGGCAAGCATTTTACAAAGCAATAAAACCGTATGCGTCAAGCTTAGCAAATACGGTTTATTCTGTTGGGAGACTAGAGCAGTTCTCCGATGACTTCCTTTGCGAATAAACCGTATGTGATTTCGTAGTTTTAGTAGCGTATTTGTTCGTTTTTTTTCGTTGGAATAGAAGTTTGTAATCTTGCTTGGATCCAAAACACACAAAACACCCTAAAAAAAAACGATTACCAATAAAGGTACGGTAAAAAAAAAACACAAACTTTAAACGCGAATATCTCATCTCCGCGCGCGGAGTAGTTACGGTCTTTTCGCTTTGGACGGCAGTATTGGATAATCGTCGAATCAACTTCCAGTTAATTTCACTTAGTCTCAACTTATTTTACTTACTTGAGCCGGTTTCAATACGCTATAATCAGTTTTAATAGATTTGGTTAGTTTTGGTTAGTCGTCTAATCAACTTTCGGTTAGTTTCTCTTAGTCTCAACTTATTTTACTTATTTGAGCTGGTTCTGATACGTTATAATCAATTTTAATAGATTTGGTTAGTTTTGGCTAGTCGTCTAATCAACTCTCGATTAGTTTCACTTAGTTTTAACTTACTTTAGTCATTTGAGTCGGTTCCGACACGTTATAATTAAGTTTAATAAATTTGGTCATTTTTGGTTAGTCGTCTAATCAACTTCCGGTTAGTTTTAATATAGTCTACTTATTTTAGTCATTTCAGTCGGTTTCGATACGTTACAATTAATTTTATTAAATTTGGCTAGTATGGGTTAGTCGTCTAATCAACTTTTGGTTAGTTTCACATAGTCTATTTATTTCACTTATTTGAGCTAGTTCTGATACGTTATAATCCATTTTAGTAGATTTGGTTAGTTTTGGTTAGTCGTCCAATCAACTTTCGGATTATTTGCACTTAGTCTCAATTTATTTCTCAACTATTTAAGCGGGTTCTGATATGTTATAATCAGTTATGCATAAACCGTGTCGTGACGTTCACTAAAATTTTCCGTGTCGTGATGCGACCTTGGAAACTTGCTGTCAAGAAACCAAGGTACTCATCTGAACCGGCTCCGATACGTTATAGTCAAATATGATGTTTCTGGTTGGTATTCGTTAGCCGCCAAAATTCGGTTTTGTGTAATCTATGTGGATACATTTTAACCCGTTTTGGTGCTTTGGGTTACTTATTCAATCCACTTTCCGATATGTTATAACCAATTTTAATGTTTTTGGTTAATTTTGGTTAGTCGCCAAAAGTCGGTTAATTTGGGTTATTTTTAACTTACTATAATATTTTTAATTTATTTCAATACGTTTTAGCCATATTTGGTGCTTTAGGTTGGTTCAGATTATAATGGGTTAGGTTGGGTTATATAATCGTCGTGGGTACTCGTTCAATTAATATTCGGTTAATTTCAGTTAGTTTTAATTTTAGTCATTTCAAGCCGCGCCAATACGTTAAATCGAATTTAATGGTTTTCGGTAGTTTTGGTTAGTCGCCAAAATTCGGTTCGTTTTGGTTAGTCTTACTTTAATATTTTTAATCTGTTCCGATACGTTTTAGCCTTTTGTGGAGCTTTTGGTTACTTTCGGTTAGTCGTTGAACCAACTTTCGGTTGGTTCCAATTTATTTTAGTAATTTGAACCAGATCCGATAGGTTATGTTATAACCAATTTTAATTTTTATGGTTAGTTTTGGTTATGTGATGTGCCAAATGTAGCATGCACTTTTTCGTGATTTGATACCACATAATAGGAAAACAAAAACATTTTCAATGTTAAAAAAATAAATGTGAAAATATGGTTTATACTCACAATTTTCGAACAATCTGTACAAAACAAATTGGTGCCATCCCAAGTGAACTCGCTCTTTATCCACGACATATGGAAGTTAGTTTTCGGCATTTTAACAAACACTGGACAGACAGACACAGACACAATTCACTTTACAAAACGAGGCACACAAATGCGTTTCAAGTAGACGATATCAAAGATATTAAAAATTGCCACCTCTTTGAACTATCGGATTCTGTTTATAATATTAATTGCTTTTACTGGGAATACCCTATAGTGTGGGTTTATCCTGAGTAATTTTATGAAGTAGTAAAGTACCTCAGTGTAATGTAATAAAATAAACTAATAAACACGTGCCGTGCAACAAACAAGCAATCGAAAAGGGACGGACTAAATGCTCTATTATTGGAAAAAAATGCAAGTTTTGTACAAAACAGACAAAAAATTTAAAAAATGCATTTTGCATTTTCTTCGCTCTTTAGTCATTATTATCATGTTTTTAGGTACCCTGTTACACCCGTTAAGAAGACTGGAGCGACTAATGATGAAGTTGCTAGCACCTCAGAAGAAGAGCAAGTTTTCATTTAAAATAAATTATTGTACGATTATTTTGTCTCTCTATATACACTTATAAAAATAGTTTTAAACGAATTTATACCATTAGTAAATTCTTCAATTTATACATGTTATTCTAGACTAAAATATTTATAGTAGTAGTAGTACCTATGTATTATTGACAGATATACCTACCATTACTAACATATCAATGCCAACATGAAATCGTAGCTTTTAGCCAGCCTATCATTATTATCATATGTTCGTACTTTTATTTTTAACACAATTTATTCAATAAGCCGCACATGTTAATTTCAATGTTCAGTTGTCACACTTATTTAGATTGAACACTCATTAGAGCCTAATATCATTACTTAATATATAAGATATTTGAAAATGTGATATTAGTAATACAAAGACACGTATTGTAATACAGACCAAAGTATATATATGTAATTTAGCTTTCATGTTCTAAAACCGAGATTTAACTAGACAAATGATGTAATTATTATTATTTATCAGGTAGTCTGTAAAAATTGAGCTGCTCTGCCAGTTTACTATGTCAATTGACTAGTTATTTTAAGTTATTTCTAAATAAAGTTGAAGAAAAAAAATTTGGACTAATTATCAGTGACTTACTAAAATATTTATAGTCATCAACACATTGTTATCAAGAAATTGCCCAGCTTCTCCCCATCTTACTTCTTTTGGCGTCATCTCGAATAACGGGTCATCTTTCACTGACTTGTCTACATCCTTTGGACGCCCTCCTGGTTGGTACGCCAATGCAAACTAGCCCAAATTCTCATAATTATGAGAAGGGAATTTGAACATAGGTACTTATTGTTGATAATTGATAAGTTTGAACTAGACGTTATTTACTGCCACTTTCTAGATCAAACATCAAATCAACATACTTAAACATTACGAACCTACAGACTAACCCAATAAAACATTCACTCTCAAGGTACACTTTTATTGTTACACCCGGTTTGGCAGAATAATTTAATCTTTATTTTTATTATTCAACATTATTGAGCTACGTCGTTGATTCACTTTCATTTAATTTTTTAGAATATTAATTATTAATTCCTGTCTTTTTCGGTATTATTTTTCTATTTCCCTGACGCTACGCTAGATGTGCTTTTGGCTTCACTTTTGCTTATATTTTAACAGAATCAGATTCTTAAAATTATTTCTAAATTGCTTGTTAAATATAGTGTAAAGGATAGGATTAATAATCGAATTGGTATAAAAAAAGTACGTAATAGGTTGGAAAATTATAGGGGGAACAACAAGTCCAGGAAATTTTAAATAAAACATTAATAAAATAATGTATGGTCCCATAGCAGTTACAAACGCGAACGATACAAGCCATATAACTCGCATTGCCTTTCTCTCCGTATTCAATTCCTGCATCTTGGTTTTCTTCGAACTGTTCTCGCACCTGAAAAAAAATAAAGATTAATTATGTAAAATGTTGATGGCACCGGACCTAAACAAATGTCTCCCGATTTTCATCCTCTCCGTATTAATCAGATCACGTTGTCATTTTCTAGCTATGATCTGGAATCAGTTCGAGCTAATAAGCTGTAATTCTTAAAATAATTTGCCTAATTTATTATTTTTTTATATTTCCGTTGATTCTTTTATGTGTAATAAGAAATTAAATGCTATTAAATTACATTCAGGATTCGCGCAACATGTGACTGCAAAGCTAAGGTAAAGATGTTTGTACATTTTTGAATAGTCTAGCATTACCCTTTAACAACGTGAAACCTTCTGCTAAAAAAAATTAAGATAAATTTAACTTGTAAAATAAAGGAAGAAAATAAAAACAAAAAAAACCTAACTGCTGGGAGATAAAGACCTATCCTCCAAAAATTCATTTACAGTATAATATGACTTACTCAAGAGAATATTTTTAAGTTTTCACTTAAAATCTGTAAAGGAATTAGCTTCCCTTAATGTTCTTGGAATATGATTATACATCTTCCTGGCATTATAAAATATTGAGTTTTTTATAAACGTTGTGTGTGGTATAGGTGTTGGTAAACATCCTCTCTGCCTTGTGTTATTTGCTGTGAGTACTAGATGTGCAGACCTTTTATACAACAAACAACATGTCTCAAAGATGAATAGAGATGGCAAAGTCAACAACTTGGGTTTTTTAAATAGGGGTTTGCAGGATTCCCTTGGATCTGCACCACACATTCTTCTGACAGCTCTTTTTTGCAAAACAAACACTGAATGAAACACGCCCTGGCAGGCGCAACCCCAAAACACTATCCCATACCGCAAATGAGACTCGATTAGAGCGAAGTAAGTCATACGAGCTGTTGCAAAATCCAGGTTTTTAGAGACTATGCTCAGTACATAGCAGCCCGATGATAATTTACCTAATAATTTTATGATGTGATTTTTAAAAGTCAAGTCTTTATCTATCAGCACACCAAGAAACTTTGATACATCACTACATGAAACTTCGTTACTATCCAAAATGACTGGTTCAGGCGCACAATTAAAATGCATGATGTTTGTCTTAGAAAAGTCAAAGGATAACTGATCAGCATCGCACCAGCCCTTAATTTTTTGAACATCAGATTCTATGGTACGCATTAAGGTATCTGTGTTACGATGTATCCATAAAATTGTTGTGTCGTCTGCAAACGAAATAATAAGTTCTTTTATGTCTGTGTTTACAATATCATTAATGTATATTAAAAATAGGATGGGTCCCAGTACCGATCCTTGTGGAACACCTGTCAAATTTTATTTAAGTCCTGAGTCAACATTTCCAACCCTCACAGTCTGCTGTCTGCATGATAAATAAGACTCAAACCAAAGCAAAGAATTGCCTCTAAAACCGTAATGGTTCAACTTTTGCAGCAGCACTCTGTGATTCACACTATCAAAAGCTTTGGAGAGATCACAGAATACTACCGCAGCAAAGTCTCCCTCATTCAGACGTGTATATAGTTCGCTAAGAAAGTGAAAAACAGCATCTGAGGTATTTTTTTTCGATTGAAAGCCAAATTGATTGGTGTTGAGTAGTTTTTTGCATGCCAAAAAAGATGTAACTCTATTCTTCACTAACCTTTCCACTATCTTGGAGAGTGTTGGTAGGAGGGCAATTGGCCGAAAGTGTTCTGCCCTGCTGGGATCATCACACTTAGGAATTGGAACAATTCTGGAAATCCTCAAACATTCAGGGAAGGCTAACTAGAACACAATCCGGTAAGTGCTGAAATATCCTCAGTGCAATCCCATCCCAGCAAGTGCTAGTCTTGTTCTTTATTTCCCCAAGTGCCTGTCTCAGTTCATACTGGTTTGTCGGAACAAGATAAAATGAATCAGAACACTTGTCTTTTAAGTGGTCAAGAGGATCAGATGCAGCCTTTATATCTCTTAATAATCCCTGTGACATATTACAAAAAAAGTCATTAAAAACTTCAGGATCGAGAGAATGCTTAGAGCTCTTTTGTTTAGTTTTGCCGCGGAGTTGGTTGACAATATTAAAGCTTTCTCTTTGTTTATTTGAAGAACGAGTTAATCGGGATAGAAAATGATTCTTTTTCGATAATTCTATTACTCGTCTGTAGATTTTTCTATAGTTGTTAAAGTAGGCAATAAAAAAATCATTATTGATGTAGAATTTTCGGATAGTGTGAAGAGATCGTAAATTCTTGGATGCAATCTTTATTCCTTTGGTAATCCAAGGCTTCTTAGCCTTAGGTTTGATTTTCAGGTTCCTTATGGGAAAACATTTTTCAAAAATTGTGCTCAAAGAATTATGGAAGTTAGACAAGGTGAAGTGGTCAGTTAAAGACGTCCAATTAGTGTTTTGGCATTGTTGTGTAAAATTTGTAAAATTATGTTTGGAAAGAATTCTTCCCCGCCTCCTAGCACTCCCAGTTTGCCTCCCACACTAATTCAAACAAATGCTGAAAAGTACAGCCTCATGGTCTGAAAGACCCGGATTCCTGACTGCACACTCACAGCCATCCTCATTTCCAGTGCAAACGTAGTCAATAATAGTTGTCGAGAATTGTGAGATTCTTGTTGGCTGTTCAACATGCATTTTTAAGCCAAAGGTCTTCAATAAGTTTGTCAATTCAATAGTGCAAATATGGTCACTGTTTGCAAAGTTAATATTCAGATCGCCGGCCAGTACGATCCTGATTCCAGGGCTAAGCAATTCTAACCAAATATAAAACCTTTCCACAAAAATCTGTTCACTACATGAAGGGGGACGATATATACAAATCATACAAATGCTAAGCTTTGTGCTTACACACAGAAAATTAACACTCCTTCTCAACCAATAAATGTTCACAAGAAGCTAGCGATTTAAACTTGTATTCTTCAATTACCTCTGTTTTAATAAATATTATTGTGCCTCCATGTTGGGCCTTTTTTCTACAGAAAGATGTTAATAGGGTATACTTATCTAAAAATACAATTTCATTCACCCTTAACCAATGCTCTGTTATAAGGATTAAATCAGGAAAGTTGCATGAATGTAAGAAGATGAAAAGTTCATCTGTTTTGTTTCTAAGTGATTGTATGTTTAAAAGCACAAAGCTTACTCGTGGCCCGTCCAGCCTAAAAAAGTATTATTACCTACTCTACTCAAATCTTAACTGTGTTTTGGAGAATTCCGTTGTAGATCTTATTTCTCTGGGCTCTGTAGGTGGACAGCAAACAGGTTCATTCCACGGAGTGCATTAGATGGATGTGGGAAGCCCCTTGGAAAGGTTGAGATTCTCGGAAACCATGCGTCCTTTCTCCTCAAAAGCCCTTCTAGCCGTTCTTGAAAAGGTAGCTCACTTACAGCATAGCTTATAGATCTGTTGAGATATTCAGCGCTAGGAAATTGAATGAGATTTGTTTTGAAATAGTATGATTCCATTGGATCTACTCGAAATATATTTGCACTTGACATGAATTTATTTGGAGAGATGTAGACAGCGTTGCTATTTGCACGGTGCAGATGTTTTTCACCTTAAGGTTGAAGTCATATATTGCTTGTTGTTGCTTGAATGACTTAGTGGAATTCCAAGCTCCAACTATTAATAAGTTAGTTTCTGAATAGGGAGGAATTAAGCTCTCCAGAGGCACCCTCCTGTGAGCATCTCTCTCAGCACTACGAGGGTCCATAAATAATAATACAAAGTCATTTTTCGAAAAGTGTTCGCTCAAGCAGTAGCCCTTCGTTGCTAGGTTCTCAAACCTAATAGGCCTAAGAAAGGATTGACAATTAACATCAAATGTAAGCCTTTCTTTGCATTTCAGAAGCCCTGGAACATTCTTTACACTTGATAGGCTACCCATTATTAAAATGCACTTATTAGTGGAAGACTTAGACACCTGGCCATCGGGAGGTTGCACTCTTTCATTGCGACGAGTAGCAATCGCATTTTTGTGGTTCAGCGTACATGTAACCCTAGTTTGAACCCCAATTTGCTTATTGCATTTGGCCTTCAATTCGGGGCTTGTTTGTGTACCTAACGATTCAGTGCTTGCCATTTTTAGTTCTGATGCTAGTGATGAAGAGAAATCGTCCAACGTTTGGACGTTAGTTTCTGCATACTGAATCTTAGTAGTTTGCGTTGCCACAGCATTTACATTGAGAGTGTTCTCCATTATACTGGAAGTAGCATCTGTCTGGGAGCATCCGGTCTTTGTAGAAATATACGTATGGGTCCATTTTTCACAGGTTGATGCATGCGTCTGAGTTTCATTATCAGCTCGCTGTATGTCCTTGCATCTCATTAATTCTAGATTCTGTTCTTCAATCTTATCCTGGAGATTGGAAATTTGTTCTTCGTACCCATTCACTTGTGTTATCAGCTCACTTTCTCTAGTTGAATAATCTTCCTGATAAGCCTGGGAATTCCTCTTTAAACGGGCAATGTATTGATTCTTTTGAGACAACTCTGTCTTTAATTCCTTCACAAGAATTTGCAATGTATCAATGGTCCCATTTTTCTCAGTTTCTAAGGCGTCCCGACAGGCTGTAGAGCAACAAATAAAATTTTCTGAGACAATCTCATAATTTTTTGTCCGTTTGCAGCAGCTAGGATGAAAGACGTTGTTACATATTATGCAGATTCAATTGTTGTTTGGTTTGTTCCTACAACATTTAAAAGCTTCTGCCATTTTCCAGCGACCATGTATGCGAGGTGCAGTCAATTCAGTTGATTATATATCGCTGTAAAACATGTACTATCGTGCGGCATGCGAAAACTCTCCCAACGCAAAAAGAATGCTTAACATGCAAATTATTATCACCATTGCTTTTTACGATAATGGAATTTCTATTGTTCTCTATTGATGGAAAGGATTTTAACAATAGGCCTCTGGGTTTTAGCTAATAATTCTTACAGTCTTAAACTTGCTTACTGGAAAAGTGCGGCATCAATTAGGCTTAAAAAAACACACACAATGATATACAACACTACTAATTGAGTGTTAGATTTAGCACATATCATAATTAAACCATGGTTTTAAATTTTAATTATATAATTTTACCCCATTATGAATTTATTTTAAACTGAACATATTTGTTGACTGAATGTTTTGACCTGCACTAGAAAATGTTCTACACGAGTCTTAACAGTTATTATCTTAATTATTGATGCCGTTTATTATCGATTAGTGAAATGAAATGTTCAAGATGAATAGATGATTTTATCGTATCGATATTATATCGTATATTAAGGAACATTTTCATTAAAATCTAGGAAAAAAATCTAGGGAATTTGTCTAAAAATGACAGTTTGTTTTAAATACCTCCCTCATTTCTCGCCCGACGAAAAAGTTTATACAAAACGTTGTTTCGCGCCGCCATCAAGTTTAATAGGTTTTTCCTGAAATCTCGTAATAATCGAAATATTGGCGTGTTTTTTAAAATTTGTTTTAAAACTACCGAGTAAGAAAATATAAAATACAACTTTTTTGCCGGAAGTACTTTTTGCCAACTCAGCAGTTTTTTACTTCCAATTTTTCACACTTAGGAGCTGTTGCAACACGATTTCCTTATTAAAGTTAAAAAAGTAAAGATTTTAATTAAAATAACCCGAACACCGGAGAGTCGTGTTTGCAACACCCGGCTCCAGGAATGCAGTTCGTGAGCGCCACCAGTTAGTTCTACCAGCTAAACTGGAAAATCTCGCCTGGTGTTGTACGGGGTTGTTAGTCACGTTTTATTAAACAAGAAAACACAATCTTAATTTAAGGTTCATTCTATTGCAACACGTTTTTTTATGATTGAACCCAAAGATTTTTTTTCCCAATTAATTAAAAAAAAATGAACCTAGGAGAGTCGCGTTACAAAGCCCGGCCCATGTCGTAGGGTCGTTTGAGCGCCACCCGTTCTAGCCAGCTAAACGGAAAAAGCTCGGCTGGTGTTGTACCGAGTGGCTAGATTCGCTCATAAAATTAACCGGTTCTTAGTATTTAATTTCAAACTTTCAAGAAAATTAGAATAATTATGGCACTATAATCAACTAACATAACCTATCAAGAAAACACAATCTAAAAATTTAAACGACACTATATTTGCTACTAAATCCTTTTTTTTGCAAACACAGCAACAATCTATCTGGAGAAAAAGGTTATATTAAAACGTGGTTGAGTAGACAAAAGAATGTTAAAAGACTTAAAGTAATTAATAAATTAAACACAGTACAATATGGAGATTGTACGTACAGAGACCAATTCAGTTGGAAAACCTCGGTTCTATATGCCTTATCACTAAATGTACTAAACACTATTTATCAAAGTGATCACTTGACGTAGACTAAGCTTCTTACAACTAGGTATGCGTGCGCTAATAGCTGCACTGATGGTGATAATGTACCGCAATGAGCGGACACAATGATTAGATCAAAAAAACTTGAGAAGTTAATAAAAGCACCAGATTAGATTAAAACTATGGTTAGCTTGATTCATATGATAAAAAGATAAAATTCAGAGCGGATATATCTGCCGACTAATGAATGAAAAGAATGAAGTTATCCAGCCAGCGCTTGACTTTTAAAATGAGAAAACAACTCAAAGCAATTAGATTAACTGGTCCGATAAACCAGTGAATAAATGTAAATTAAATTAATTAAAATCAATGAGCTACCTCAATCCTCAATTCAATGTTTGATTTATATGAATAAAAGCAAACGAAGAGTAAACATAAGAAACAATGAGTCACAAAACGTATATCCAAATCCCGTCGTCGAACTCTGTCGATGGCCTCTAGTGCGGGAACCACCAGTTAAGGCCCTTCACTGACGCTTCTGGCCTTTCAGAGAAAAGGTTGTGAACCGGCTTCTGGCCTTTCAAAACAAGTGGTAGTTCTGCACTTGAACTTCTGGCCCACCAGAAAAACCCTGAAATAATCCAGTACGCATTAAATGAAGCCCCCTTACTTTAATAAAAATCATAGCCCCCTCCCTCTTTGCATAAATACATCTTATTTATAAAAAAAATTTTCCCAGACAAAAAAAAACCCATGGACTTGCAGTGCAATAAAGCAAATAAAAGAGATATTAAGGTTCAGGCAACTTGAGTATGAAAAGATAGGTATGAATCACCCCTAAAAGAATATACACACTTCCCCATATGATCAAAATTAAAGTTGCATTAAAATAAAATTCGGATCAGATAAAATGGAGTAGATAAGATAACACATGGGAAAAGCAAATGGCGTTATGTGCACAAAAAAAATAAAAGGTAGGTAAGCAATCAATTTTTTTAATTTAGGCAAAAATGGTAGCGATATTTACCTCGAACTCGGACTTGAGGGTGTATTAGGAGAGATTCGACGGTCTCGGTCTTATGGGACGAACGTGGAAGCCACTATAAATAATGGAAACAAAAAAAAATAGCAACATGGCGGCCACGTGCTTTATAGACCACAGAAAAAGGAATCCATAGAAAATGCTTACCTAGTGCAGCTTGTAGAGTCCGAAAAATCGGTCGTGTTAAAACACAAACAGAAACGACACGACAAATCCCTTATCAAAAGGGTTGTATTATATCACAATACTTAAAACGTGGAGTTTCTAGTCGCCCTGGCAAGCGTTCGTCTTACGTTCCGGTCAAACTAGCAAAGGCCCGCCCACTCCGTTCGTCAATTCGCCTTCGAGATTAATTCCTGCGCCACAAGTAGTGATGGGCTGAAAACTTGACGAGTGATTGGATACAAGGAATAATTCTAAGAAAATAAACGCCTTAATTCTCGTTTATTATGATGATAAATGACGGCGGAAGCCACGAATAGTGAGCTAAAATTACATTCTTCCAGAAATGCTAGGAAATGCTCTAACAGGAATGATAAACCTTCAAAAATCTAAATCGAGAATGACAAACGCGCGATAGATTGCCATCTCTATTATTCCGTGACGAAGGTCACAAAAACTACTACCA
>MU184529.1:32959-56465 GCA_016904865.1 Pissodes strobi
GCACCAAAGCATACCCTAAAGCTGCTGGATTCCATTCAGAAGAGGGCTGTGCGTCTCGTCGGCGATCCGGAGTTGACCCGGAATCTGGATAGTCTGGAGCATCGCAGACATGTGGCCGAGATGTCTCTGTTTTACAGATACTTTCACGGCAGATGTTCCCAGGTTTTGGCCCGCATAATCCCGCCCCTGGCAACTCCTGTCAGACAGTCCCGACAGTCGGCAAGAGCGCACCAGTTCGTCGTACAACTAGAAACACCTAGAACATCGCTTTACCAGAACTCCTTTGTCTGGCGCACTGCATCACTGTGGAACTCACTTCCAGGACATCTGTTTCCCACTAATTACAACCTACAAATATTCAAGAACCGTGTCAATCAACATCTTCGCACACACACCGCTCGTCGAGCGCTATAGGATCTCCCTTTAGTGTGTGTGCTACTGCCATAAAAAAAAAATCCTAATATAACAATGTGAATTATATCATTTTCTGTCGTATAGATCTTACAACAGCCAATCCGTTAATGGGTGGTTCTTCTACCTACTTTTCAGGTAACACTGATGATGGTCTAGGCCGAAAGCGCTCTGATATGCTTTTATAGGAAGTCCTTTTTGGATTAAAATTTTGCATGAAGTACAAAGTGTTTCATTTAAATGTGTTAGTTTACTATTTTATAATGTCAGAATTTGAACATTGCATTATAATATGGAACACCCTGTATCAATTAGAATTAGCGATTAAAAACAAAGTTTATTTAAATGGACAACCCATTGAGATGTTCTATCAAAACATTCTTCGGAACAGCACACTGGAATTTGTAGGTTGCCAATCTCTTCTATTTACAAAATTCACCCAAGCCTCTCGACGCCGACTGATGCAATTTTTTGGAAACCTAGAAATCAGTATTTGCTTTAAATTTCAAAAGGAGAAATAAGAAGGGAGGGAGCTAAAATTTTAAAATCCTAATTAATTTTTAATTTGTGAATAAATATCTAAAATCATATATGTGTACGCTTATACATTTAACATGCTTTACCTATATAATAATTGTGTAGAGATACCCTTTTTTCGATTTGTACATTTCATTTCAGACACAGTATTTTATTGTTTTTCAAATATTATAGTGAAATAATATAATCCGGTCCTGAATTATGTTCACACTTACCTATGATATGTAATTCTAGCTGATTTCTTTTTGTCAACGCATTGTTGACTGTAACAACTACGCACTGCACATGAAGACATGTTTAGAAATGTCCAAATGTTTTTCAAATTCCGCAAACAAAAATAGTCTTTACAATTAAAACGGCATATAAAATGCAAACAACAAATTTGGCAAGTTTGACACATTGAGGTATTATGGCTTGACAGAAATCCGGCATCAATGCGACGAATCTGAGACCGTTTTGAAACGTCGCGCATCGCGTCGCGCGTCGTATGCCGCCTCCGCTCCTAATAAATACCGCATTGGAGCAGAACGTTCAGTTCGTTGGTTTAATTAATGGAAAATCTGTTAAAGTTGTCTGTTTTCGAGAGAATAATTTTTAACTTAATGCATCTCTATTGAAACTTGAAGGTTCTAAGACTGAAAATAAATGGAAATATTGTCTGCGTAAAATTAATATATAATGTATCTCCATAGAGGAAATTTATTTTATTAATTTTACAGTCATTGTAAAATGTAAAATGAATCTCTAATCCCTCCGTGTACTTACTTGTTTCCCCCACCAACTGTTCTGACCAATTCGCTATTATTAGCCGATGAATGTTTCTTTGACAATTTATATAAAACAATCGATGATGCCATGAAAGAATAGATCACAACTGACAACATCAGGAAATAGACAATTAATTCCATGTAAATAACTACGTTGACATATTTGGAATTTGCTAACAGTGTATGGCAGGATGTCGGCTCCATCGGATATTCCGTAAGAATGACTAAAAATGAATAACATAGTTAGAATAGAGCAAAATAATTGCCGGAAATTTCTTGGATATCGAGCCTAATCAAAGTTACAAGACGGCAGTGTAAACAAATAAACAGAAACAAAAATAAATAAATTCAACATTGATGTTCCAGGCTGAAGTGTATATTAGGGTAAAACCCTATCAGCCATTAAAAACCAATGTATTAAATCCATTTTAAAAATTTTTTGTATCTAAATAAATTTTGTATTGCTGGTGCTTGAATTATAACAGTTAATTCAGAGTAGATTTTACTTTATAGTCGAATAGAAAATGTCAATTATATTTTAGTTCTCAAGTTATGGTTTTCATTTTTAAATTGAAGACTGGTTATGCACCATCTTATTTGGTCAATAAATTGATTTATGTAGGTGAGATCCATTCTCACAATACAAGGCAACAGAATAACTGTTTTATTGCACCGCGTGTAACGCAGCGAGAATTTCCTGCTATTTTAAATTATTCCATTATGCTTTTCTAGTCCATTTCTGATAAAATTAGATCCTCGATCTCTCGAAGCGGGCCAGAGATATTCTTGTAGTACGAATCCAATAGACTGCGAAAGGGGTATCCTATGCACATCTCCTTTTAGCTCATAGAAGGCCGCGTTAACCCTACCGAATCTACGAGTCCTCTTTCATTGGCTCTAGCATTACGTGGACCTACCTTCTCGACTCGCGTAGAATACACGGGCCACCCATTTCAAGATGGCGGCCGTTTCCGGGAAGTAACCGATCAAAAGGATCCCAGCATTTCCTGTCGCGCAGACATAGACAATGACTAGAAGCCATTATGAATTTCGAATAACTCTTCCACTTGGTCCTCCCTTTTCCCGAGAGTCCCCCAAGAGTTTCTTCTCCTCTGGAAGGAGACTGACACTCCAAAAAGCTCCCTATAGGTCAATGTTTGTAACCGCTCGCAAAAATAACTACCATCACGACCAAATCAAAAAGCAGGTCACGACACGCGGAATAGAAAACTTGGGCAGAATTCATTATTTTTTAAGGATTTGGACGCCTTTAATAAGCTACCCAATCAAATTAAAAGTATAAATTCACTCTCCGGTTTTAAGTTGAAACTTGAAGCTTACCTGCTAAGGACATGTGGAATTATTATATAGATGATCGTGATGTAGGTTGATCTGAATTGTGTTGTGTTGATTGTCTTGGATTGTTGAGAAGGTGTTCTGCGAGTTCTACTCCTATTATGTTGTATCTTTGTGAGGTGTAGTTTATTTTATTTAAGTAAAGTAATTACTATTTATATCTGATTCAAATATTGCAACTGACTCTGTAGATTAGTAAATGCTAAATACAGATTTTAATAACAATAATAAATGCATTATCAAAATGCATTGGTACTTAAAATTAATATACTTACGTATTGTGGTGTATGGAATAACGCTTACAATTGAAATCAGCCACACCAACATTATTTTTACATACATTCTACGCCTTGTGATCTTTCGCCTACTAATTGGATCTTTTATGACAAAGTACCTTTCGAGACTTATCATACAAATGTGGGCCGCTGACGCTGTTGTAAAATAATCCGCGCTCACCAAGTATAGGAAACACCATTTGAAACTCGAAGGTTCTAAGACTGAAAATAAATGGAAATATTGTCTGTGTAAAATTCAAATATATTCGGGGCGCCATTTTAATATGAGTTGCTAGGATGTCAAGAGTCTCTCTTTATTTCATACTAAAGTCGAATCTAAGGAAAATGTTCTCTTTGTAGTTTTTGTCTTATCGAACCCAGAAGCTCTGACGCAAACGTTCATGCATAAGGGATGAATTTTACGTATGTCAAAGTAGCTCTTGACAATTTTTCAGTGCTATTTTAATAATGTCACGAATTGTCTTTTTTAGCTGTGACGCCACGCCACGCCTTACTTAGCGTGTAGGAGAGTAGCTCAGATTTAGGAACGCACTACGTCAAGTTGAGAAGAGATAATAAAGGAGACACATCGATAAAAACAATAACAAGTTTATTTACAAACAAACTTAACAATGGTTAGACTGTATACTAATAAAGGCGTGTTTAAGTTTATAGATGAATTAAGAGTTTACACTATAACCAATTAATATTAAATGCATGTCTTCTCGAGGGAGGAAACAACGTCACTTTTATTAATAAAATTTATGTGAGCGGAGTTGTCTTTTATTTATGTATTAGTTCTGATATTTATAAGGTAAGTCTTTCTGGTTTAAGTTTATCACAAATTGTTAAAGCACTTTCACTACTTTTTAAAACTCCCCAAAAACTATCCTTTTACTGGAAATTCTGACACTTCACTCGTAAATTCGACTCTCTATACTTTTTAGTAGCCCCTAGATGCCGTATACCTGTGCATACGCCCATCCAGGTTAGGTAAGGTTCTGATCGCCCTATGCCTGTGCATAGATGTTCACAGATATGGGGGTTGTGGGATAGAACAATTAGAAGTGTACGCACCTGTGTGATGTACCGCAACTTGAATGAGCGGAATTGAGAGACCCGCAAGCCTGATAAACTTGGCCTTTGCCTGCGTATTTATAGGTCACAAAATGCTGATGGCTTCATCATTAAGGATTAAAATCGCTCCCGTCGACCGCTCAAGTTGTTTATAATTAACAGTGAATGTTTATATAACATTTGTCAAGTTCAAATTCAAACTTAGGACAGGGTGATATTTAATTAATGCTTTTAAGTAGTTCACACATTCCCCCTCCCTGATAACGTTGGTCCCCAACGTTTTAACTTGACTTATTTGCTTTAAAAGAGAGGAAACAGACCTCAATTCGAGAAGACATATATAGCCTTGCACCTAATTTTATTATAATTTAGTATATCTTTCGTCATTGGGCTTGTTCTGGCTTAGGTTCATCCATTTGCGTTTCATTTTGTAGTCTCCTATGCAGTCGTAAGTTCTTGTGTGGTTTGACTCGCTCTTTGCGCTAGTTATAGGTACATGTAACCAAAGAAAAATAGTTTTACAAATTATATTAACAATGTTATAATCTTAACCTATGTTTTCTTATTTGTGACGTTTTTAGTTGTCTTAGTAACAAAATCATAATTCGTTATTACTAATTATATATGATCAAAAATTCTTCCGATTTGATTTCTTTAATCTTACTGGCTTATTATACCTTATACTTAATGCAAACCTATCCGTTTTGCGAGCAACGTTTTCCTTCCTTATACTGGCTTATAATGCCATTTACTTTTATAACTAGAGTTTTATGTCTGTGCCTTTTTTCCAATAAATTGCCTTTTATATGATATCCCCTCTGTTAAGATGCGTCCATCTCAACAGAGTTGACATTAATTCATTGTCTTTATATCGGTTGGTTCGGGATATAGTTGGTTAACGGGGCTTATATATAAAGATAGTGAATTTTTACCCTTGGCATTAAAAATCAACTTATTGCTGCTCTGTCTTAAAATAAACAACCTATCCTATATTAACAATATTACGTTATGTTAAACTTATTTCAAGTTAGGATAAAATCCCAAAAGCCGATCCTGTCTATATTCAATTTAACAATTGTTCTTTACTTCTTATTTTTAGATCCATTATTTACAAAACTATATAGTATATAGACTGTCCAGTATATGTTTAACTTATTGGCTAACAGCATTATAACAGTTTATTGACTCAGTTATATTTCTTGACCTATCCAAAATTTGCTGACATTGTATATCAAATCACTCAATTTATTTTACTTGCTGACCTAATTCAACATGCTAGCTTTGTTTCAAGCAATAAAATATCTTTGCAACATATCATATATTTATGAATCTTATTATTTTATCAAGTTATCGCCTTGCAATGCAATCTTGTGCCACTCCGATGAGTTAATATTAACAATGCTATGTAAATTAATAGAGAATTATACGTTACGCTTCCGTGAATAATAGGTGGCGACTGGATATGTCATTGTTTGCAGATTCCTTCGCTGTCGGACGTTCCCTTTACTTTGCTTTTGTGTTGCGGACTGCTTGTTTATACAAAGCCTGGTAGATGGTGATATTAGCCGTCTGTCATGGTCTCGTAGTGTGTTCTTTGAATTCCTTGATCCCTCAATTGATGTGTGTGTTAAAATGGCGTCGGCTTGATTTTCTTGCTTTTCCGTTTGTTGGCATTCGATGAGCTAAATAATACAATCAAATATAAGTATCGTGAATATTGAGTATGTGGTGATAATTATACTGATAAATGTGCCTCTTTTTGGTCGACTTGTGCTACTGTAGCTTGCACACATTGACCTGAAATACGACATAGGCACGACATTTTTGGCAATATTAGACACTTATTTGACTGACAAGATTTGATCTGGAATAGATTCCAAGGTTTGTTATTAATGTTATTATTCAATTATTTATTAAATTATCTAATTCGTTGTCTGCTGCTGCAGGTATTTCATCCATATACTATAATTTCTTATACGTTTTTGTCTTCTAGGAATCTCTAGTCGAAGAAAGGGGGAACTTCTACTAGTTATTGATTGAGTGGCTGAGTCCTGTGTGGCCTGGAATGAGTCCTGACTGGTCCTGGCTTGCGGCCAATACCGTATATTATCGAGGTAAAGCTATATATACATTATTTACAATTTCTATACACTTCTTGGTATCGCTTACATATACATTTTCCGATATATTTATTTTATTCTATGTTTCTTATATTTACACATTTATATGTATATCTTAAGTTTTTCTTACTTAAGGTTTACTTTAAATGTATATACTTAAGCAAGTTATGTATATCTATGCTAGCTTTATGTAAACAATATAGGGCATGGTAACAATGCTATGCTATGTATCTATGTTTCATTACGTGATTAGCCTGATGTAAATTATGTAGGACAGAGAAACATTATATTATTATTTATATATCCACGTATGCTCTCTTTTAAACATACATTATATAAACATCTTTTGCTTATACATTTCTCCATTATTTCACCTTATGTATGCTTTACATAAATACCTTTTGCTTATATATTTCCTCACTATGTATGCTTCTTCTTATCTCAAAAACATCTTCTTCTATATTTCTTCTCACTTTATATAAACAACTTTTCAACTTATGTTTGCTTCTTCTATATTCTTCATGCTTTACACAAACATTTCTTGCTTATGTAACATTTCACCTTGGAACTTTGAGCTTCTCGCGTATCAAAATATTTGCTTCGGCTTCCTTGTACGTTAGCCAGCTACTTCAGTCCCTATATGCTCAACTTTCCGATGCCTGCATTCTTTGCTGTGACGTTCACTTTTAGATAATCCGTCGCTGCAGTCTTATTTAGACTGGAGAACACTTTACTTTATAATACTTCCTCGTATACACATATACCCTTGATCACAGTTTCAATGGCAACTCAGTTTTTTACTGGTCCATTACTTTTGCTTTACTATGAATATCTTCACCTTATCTTCACCTATTTATTTTGCATACATATACCTTGAGACGGAAATAATAGTCAGTGACGTCAGTCACTAATTCGAAAACAGACCAACGTGAGCGGCTTAAAGTAATATTTAATATTTAACAATAAATCTGATATGAAATGCTCGCAAAATGCCGCTTATTCTAAATGCGGACACAGCGTTCTGGCACAAAACGTGCACCGCTGCCAAATTTATTGTGGCCCGTATACGCGCGTTACGCGGAGCATTTGAAGCAGCTGTATTTTAACAGAGGTTCGCGATCGACGGTCCTAAATGTACTGATATTTTACGACCGTCGAGCGGAGATCGCAACGTTGCAACAGTAAACGAGCATGTACCCTGTGAGAGATCTGTTGCATAGTCGCGCTTGCGGGTTTAGGTTATCGTTTTGTTTTAACATTGAAAATGTTTCTGTTTTCCTAAATAGGGCCTCAAATCGTGAAAAAGTGCATGCTACATTTGCCACACATAACGTCGTACGCGTGAGAGATCGTGTTAGCTTGTTTATTTAAACTTAAATTGATTGTAACGTATCGGAATCAGTTCTAATGACTAAAATAAATTGGAACTAACTGAAACTAAACGAAAGTGTATTGAACGACTATCCAAAACTAACGAAAAGCACCAAAACGGGCTAAAACGTATCGAAATAGATTTAAAATATTGAAGTAAGTTAAAACTAACCCAAATTAACCGAATATTGGTGATTAACCAAAACTAACCAAAAACATTGGTTATAACGTATCGGAACCGGTTCAAATTACTAAAATAAATTGGAACCAACTGGAAGTAACCGAAAGATGATTGAATGACTATCCAAAAATAACTAAAAGCACCAAAACGGGCTAAAACATATCGAAATAAATTAAAAAGATTGAAGTAAGTTAAAACTTACCCAAATTAACCGTATTTAGGTGACTAACCAAAACTAACCAAAAGCATTATAATTGCTTATGACATATCGAAAGGTGATTGAATGTCTAATCAAAACTAACCAAAAGTAACTAAGAGGACTAAAACGGGTAAAACATATCTAAATAGATTAAAAATATTGACGTATGTTAAAATTAACCCAAATTAACCGAATTTTGGCGACTAACTAAAACTAACCAAAACATTAAAATTGCTTATGACGTACCGGAACCGGTTCAAATGACTAAGATAAATTAAAACTAACTGAATTTTACTGAAGACTTGACTGAACGACTAACCAATAGTAGGTAACTAAAAACATCAAAAGGGGCTAAAACGCATCGAGATAGATTTAAATTAGTTAAAACTAATTTAAATTAACCGAATTTTCCAAAAACCCTAGAATTGGTTATAGTGTAACGGAACTGGTCCAAATGATTAAAATAAATTAAAATTAACTGAAATTAACCGAAAATTGATTGAACAATTAACCAAAATGGACCAAAAGTAACCAAAGCCATATAAAAGGGGCTAAAACAAGTTGAAACTAACAATTAACCGAATTTTGGCGACTAACTAAAGTTAACCAAAAACATCAAAATTGGATATGACGTATCGGATCCGGTTCAAATGACTAAAATAAATTAAAACCAACTAAACTTAACCAAAAGATGTTGAACCAAAATTAATCAAGAGTAACCAAAATAGGCTAAGACGTATTAGATTAAGAATAAAATAAGTAACCAACCCAAATTAACCGAATTTTTGCGACGACCTACATTATTAACCAAAAACGTTTAAATTGTTTTAACGTATCGGAACCGCTTCAAATGGCTCAAATAAATTGGAACTTACTGAAAGTAACCGAAAATTGAATGAATAACCAACCAAAGCTAACCAAAAGTAACTAAAAGCACCAAAACGAGCTAAAACGTATCGAAAAAATTAAAAATATTGAAGTAATTTGAAACTAATTCAAATTAACCTTATTTTGGTGACTAACCAAAAACACTAAAATTGGTTATAACGTTTTGGAACCGGTTCAAATAACTAAAATAAATTAAAACTAACTGAAATTAGCCGAAAGTGAACGACTAACCAAAAGTAACCAAAAGCACCAAAATGGACTAAAACATATCAGAACAGATTAAAAATATTAAGCTTATAAGGTGAAACGAACTTGAATTAACCGAATTTTGCCGACTAACTAAAATTAACCATAACGTATCGGAACCGGTTCAAATTACTAAAATAATTTAAAACTAACTAAAGCTAACCAAAAGCTGATTGAATGACTAACCAAAACTAATCACATAAGTGTAATCAAACGCACCAAAACGGACTAAACCGTATCGGAATAGATTGCAAAAAATTAAAGTAAGTTAAAACTAACCAAAACGAACCGAATTTTTGCAACTAACCAAAAAGATTAAATTTGATTATAACGTATCGGAGTCAGTTCAAATGACTAAAAAAAAATTGAGCGAGTCTGCTAGTAGTCGAGACACTGATTTGTAAACATATCCTATAACGACATCGGTTGGTAAAAAAACAACAACAGCACGTTGTGTTCCCGAGCGGTCACCCATCCAAGTACTAACCCCACCCGACGTTGCTTAACTTCGTGATCGGACGAGAACTGGCATTTTTACCATGCTATGGCCATTGCTTGTACGTTTTAGCTTGGTCATAGAATAAAAATTAGGTTTAATAACCAAGTTTAAAATAATAAAAAATCAACGCGAACGAAGCCTCGGGTAAAAGCTAAACGTGTCCTATGTTCTTTACTATACTCTTGAGAATATCTGTACAAAATTTCATGATGATCGGAACAGTTTATGCGTGAAAGCTTAAGAATCAAACAAACAAACACATTCGCATCTGTAATATAGGTTAGGACTATTTTATAATACTTACTGGCAGCTTCGGAGTGGATTAATTCACTGCACAAATTCGACACGATAATCTAATGCCATCAGGAATAACATGAACACAGTTTATTTACCTAGTAATCGTGGGCCGATATCCTTAGATTTGGAAAAGTCAATAACCAAATTTTGCAAATTTTTGAAGAGAGCTATGACTCAATATTGTTTTAAACGTTAGGGCATCTGAATAATACTTTTGACAGTTTGTTTAATTTAAAATAATAATATGCTCTTTTATCATCTAAAATCCGTTTAAAACGATTTTAAATGACAAAATTGTATAAAAACCCGAAAATTCGGACTTTTTAGGACGATAGCAGTGGCATCTGACGAATTTGTCGTGGATTTTGAAGCGAAAATTTATTTTAAATTCAACCGTCAATTAAAAATAAGCCGTGCTATGGATCCAAATACACTGCAAATATAATAATTAATAAATAATAATTTTGACTGTTCGTTTAATTTAAAATATGCTTTTTTATCATCTAAAATCCATTTAAAATGATTTTAAATGGCAAATTGTATATAATACCGCCCTAGCGGGTAGAATCGGTTTACACATTTTCGTCCCATTTGCCCAGATTTACCCTCATACTGCCGCGTAAGATGTTTACACATCAATAAGTTGAAACTAACGGAAGTTGTTTGAACGACTAACCAAAAGTGACTAAAAATAGCCAAAACGGGCTAAACAGAATCAGAACAGGTTAAAAATATTACAGTAACGTTATGGCTAATTATATATTAATAGATTTTCCTAATTTTTTCGGTTTTCATACCTGCACATTTTTGGTGTGTAAACATCTTAGGCGACGGTATGAGGGTAAATCTCGGCAAATGGGATGGACATGTGTAAAGCGATTATAACATTATAAGTCGTCGCATTGAGAAGCAAGCTAATCCAGGACGTCCGTGAAGGATTTTTATACAATTTTGCCATTTAAAATCGGGTTTAAACGGAGTTTGGACGATATAAAAGCATATTTTAAATTAAACGAATCGACAAAAGTATTATTCAGATGCCCAGACTTTTAACTCAATATTCAGTCATGACCCTCTTCTATAATTCTCCTTCTATACATAAGTTTGTTTTTTTTAATGGACGGTTGAATTTAAAATGAATTTTCGCTTCAAAATCCACGACAAATTCGTCCTAAGCCGCGGTTATCGTCCTAAAAAAGTCCGAATTTTTGGATTTATATACAATTGTGTCATTTAAAATCGTTTTTAAACGGATTTAAAATGATAAAAAAGCATATTATTATTTTAAATTAAACGAACTGTCAAAAGTATTATTCAGATGTCCAGACAGTTAAAATAATATTGAGTCATAGCCCTCTTCTAAAATGTGCAAAATTTGATTATTGACTTTCCCAAATCAAGGGATGTCGGCCCAAGATGAATAGCTGGTAAAAAAGTAAGCTTTGTAGATTTTCGTGTCGAAAGTATGCAGTGAATTAATCCACAGTGGAGTGCTCTAGATGGCCTCAATTCTCCCCCCTCCAACTTTTGCCCCTCACCCCCTCCAGTGACTGAGATAGATCCCGCTCACTTGATCATAAGTGTATTCGACCTTGAATGATATTGACTTAATTTCACCTTGAATGTCCTTGACATTTGACCTTGAATGTCCTTGAGTTTTTGTTGAAGGTCGCGCATATGACCTTGAGATTGCTCCAAGCGTGTATGACCATGAACGTCCTTGGGACTGTTTTGTTGTGTTTTTACCTTGAATGACATTGAGATAATTTGATCTTGAACGCCCTTGAGTTTTTGATGTGTAAACATCTTACGCGGCGGTATGAGGGTAAATCTCGGCAAATGGGACGGAAATGTGTAAACCGATTCTAGCCGCTAGGACAGTGCTATATACAATTTTGCCATTTAAAATTGTTTTAAACGGATTTTGGCCCATAAAAAAGCATATATTAAACGAACCGCTTATTTTTAAAAGATGGTTGAATTTAAATTGATTTTCGCTTCAAAATCCACGACAACTTCGTCCGAAGTCCTAAAAAAGTCCGAATTTTCAGATTTTTATACAATTTTGCCATTAAAAATCGTTAGACGATAAAAAAGCGTATTATTATTTTAAATTATACGAACTGTCAAAAGTATTATTCAGATGCCCAGGCGTTTAAAACAGTCAAATTTGAAAAAACTGGTTATTGACTGTCCCAAATCAGAGGATGTCGGCCCAAGATTATAAGGTAAATATGCTGTGTCCATATATTGATGTTATTCCTGGTGGCATTAGATTTTCGTATCGAATTTGTGTAGTGAATTAATCTGCTCCGAAGCTGCCAGTGCGTATTATTAAATAATCCTAACTAATATTATAAATGCGAATATTTTTGTTTTTATTCTATGAACAAGCTAAAATGTACAGGTAACGGCCATAGCACGTTGAAAATGCCAGTTCTCGTCCGATCACTGAAGTTAAGCAACGGCGTGATTAGTACTTGGATGGGTTACCGCTTGGGAACATAACTTGCTGCTGTCATTTTTTTACAACCGATGTCGTTATAGTATATGTTTACACATTAGTCTCGAATACTTGCAAATTAGCTTATATATTTTTTTATTTTTGTTTTAATTATGATAATATTTAATATTATTGCTAAAAATTAATTTCTTTAATTATATACCTATATTATAAACACTCGTGTGTTTGTATTTTTACTTTTTTAAACTCTGCTTTTCGAAACTATATGAATTTCAACGCAAATCGCATTTTTGCGTTGAAATGTCAATTCAATGTCTCCTCGGTTGCATCTTTGCGAAGAACTGTGAATTTTTGTATTGTTAATTCAAAATATTAATTTGTAAAATGGAAAGAGCGAAGCTTCGACAAGTCTTGGCCTCCCTGCGAAATAAGTGAAAATGCATTTAACTGTGGACGAACATGCATTGACAAAAACCGTGTATGTTTGTTTGTTAAACGAAGCTATTGATAACCTTACAGCTGATAATTGGCAGAAGTGTATCGAATATGTCATAAAACAAAAAATGATACTACGGTCGAAGTTATAGTTGAACCTCTTATTATCAATGTTGGTTCCGAAAGTAGTGATAGTAATGATTCTGATCAAACCTCCGATAATGAGTAGGAAACTTAAAATTGTATTGATTTTTGATGTAAACTTTCGATGCAACTTTCAATATGGTATTTCATGATAAGAAAAATCCCTTATCATATGACTCTTTTTTTCCTAGCCTTAATGAATATTTTACTATTTGTTTGTAGTACAATTTTGTTGCTTATTACTAGACTTAGGAATAATTTTGAATATACGTTTTTTTGCATATTTTAAACTAAAATCATGCATATTTATGTGCATAAACTTTACTTTTTTAAGTGGATATTTGCCTAAGTCTACTTATTACTATTCCATTATACAGTTATCATAACATATTAATTTATAAAGCAATTGTATCCGCCACTGGAATTTCCTTCTCTCTTCCCTTACCCCTTGAGGCGCGCCTTAAAACTAAAAATGAGTCACTGACTATTATTTCCGGCTTGAACTATAGTTTACTAATCTCGCTAATAACACTCGGGTTATATTATGCTATGTTTCACTATATATTTTCTATGTTTTACTATATATATTTCTTATTTATATTTTAACCTTCTAAGTGCCTTGTATATATCATTTTCTATGAGCACTTGGGTTTTATATTTACACTATTTACATTTGAAGCTTCGGGTTTCTCTTAGTTTTTGTGTTTTGTCTTAGTTGCTTAGTTTCTTCGTTTACTTGAGTACTTGTGTACAGTAGTTTCTCCTGCTTGCTCCATGGTTTCCTTTAGTTCCTCCTATACAAATCTGTTGTATTGTTCCATTTTGATATCTGTTCCTTATCGTTGCTACCTTCGCCCAAAATAACAAGTCCCACCTTTGCTAAAAACTGAAGTTGATAAAGGACACTTAAAAATTAACTAATCCTTTCAACAAAAATCATTAAATTCTTCCTAAGCGAATAACACCAAAATAATCATAGATATATAAAACTTCAAAAACAAATTAATTTACCAAATAACACCTCAATATCACACTAAAGACCAGTAACCAGTAATTAAATGATATGGCATTATAATTGTCATCTTGTCAAAGTCAAATCTTGACAATCTGCAAGAGCTTTTTACTGTTTTATTGTATTTACTAACCATTTTCATTTTTAAATTTTATCGTTCTTGACAACGGGAACAGATTTGTTTCCCGAAACGTTGAGTTCATTTCAATTGATTTTTTTTGCAGCTTCGTTAGGATCACTTAACTAGCACTTGTGCTGTTTACACCCTGGAGCCAGAGCAAGCGGCTCTAATTGGAGAGAAAACACAAACATTTTTAAGGTAAAACTAGATGAAGTAATTAGAAGGACTATCACCGTTTCACACGCAGGTTCCCCTCAACACTTTGTTTTAAAAGAAAACCTTGGTCAGGGGGCGTTTCTATTAAGAATATTCACCGAGCAAAGACCCTAGATCGGAATTCAAAAGGCATGTAACCAAATTTAATTACCCTAATTTGGAACATTCGGTGGTCTTGGAATTTACAAAATATGTTAAAACGCTAATTGCCGTATTAAAATTTTCGGCAATTTATGAATTATAAGTGCTTAATAGCTGCAGGTGTTAATTACAGATTTTACTGGGAGAAAACACGCCTTGAAAGATGGTATAAAAGCGAAATTTTTTTGGGAGAGAGTTAGTCAGAAAATAATCTTCACGCGACTTAGAACGTTATTCTACCCAAAAACATATGGGAACTCGGGAAGTTTAGTAAAAATGTATCTTTCTAGAATGTTACTCTGTCCAGATGGTTAAACACTTTTGACCAACTCGTGAAAAGTATCTCTGAATACCAGAGACCCGTGGAAAGTAAATAAATAGTTGAGATGTCATTTCGCCGGGCTCCGTAAAATACTACACGAAACGCTGTTAAAAATTCGTCACTCGTGAGAGAAAGTGTACAAAAATCTAAAAAGGCTTGGATTGCTAGCTACTGATTAGCATTAAGACCTAGAGAGTAAGTTTAGCTGTAATACATAATGATTATTGTACCTGTATTTTTAGAAACATAAATTATGTGAATGTTTGATATTTATACGAGAATGTAGAATTTTCTCACCATATTCTCTGGCTGAATTTAAGCTCCAGGGAAAGTTTGATACAAAGTATATCGCAGCGGGTTATGTTTTGTTAACCTTATTTAAGAGGGGAGGAGGATAATCTCTCTCATAGAGAGATGTGTAACCAATTTAGAGCAGGTATTCATTTCAATATGAGAGAACATTCTCAGGAAGAAATGTGTACACTCTTCCTCCTGAGGAGGTTCTCTTATCAATACACTACTGGCCTCAACTGGGATCAAGGAAATGTATATTTGACCTATTGCATAGTGTGTTGTGTATATACTTACCATACACAT
This sequence comes from Pissodes strobi, assembly GCA_016904865.1. Lineage (NCBI taxonomy): Eukaryota > Metazoa > Arthropoda > Insecta > Coleoptera > Curculionidae > Pissodes > Pissodes strobi. Next base: position 48,636 of record MU184529.1, read on the forward strand.
GAGTAGCAATTTTAGCTGGCAGAATAATAAGGTTAATGAGTAAATCGGTAACTGCCAAACTAAGCAAGAACCAATTTGTCACATTTTGCAGCTTTTTATCGAGAAGAATAGCCAGACAAACTAGGACATTTCCTAAGGTTCCAACAACAATAAAAATACTTATGACAGAGGGAAGCAAATCGGGTGCAGCTGGCTCTACATTGGAATTGTTTCCAGGCATTGACATATTCGAAGTATTCCAGCATTCCATCACAAGTGGTTGGTTCATTGCTCATTAATACAATCCTGAATGTCCTGAAACAAAACATTAGATGGCCGAAATTGGTCACTGAATATATATACATATACATATTATACAAATATAGCAAATGATATAGAAAAATACACAGCCAATAGGTGAGCAAACTGACCTCATTGGTGGTAGTAGTAGTAGTAGTAGTAGTAGTAGTAGTAGTAGTAGTAGTAGTAATAGTAGTAGTAGTTTTTTTCCGTTGGAGGGAAAATTCTCATGGACACCTGGCACCTTAATTGGCCCATTTGCCAGGTAGTGCCAGACTCTTACCGGCTAAACCCCTCCCCCCCAATGTCTGAGTGATTGGACCTTCCTGGTACTGCCTAGGAGCATTGCTTCATGAAAGACTGTCACTATATTGTTAGGGCCGTCGCGTCGGCCTTTATCTGTTCAGCTCATCTTTCTGTTAAGTAATGTTTTGTTTATTGCTTTCTCCGTGTTCTAGGAAACACCTAGAACATCGCTTTACGAGAACTCCTTTGTCTGGCGCACTGCATCACTGCGGAACTCACTCCCAGGACATCTGTTTCCCCCTAATTACAACCTACCATTATTCAAGAACCGTGTCAATCAATATCTTCACACACACACACTGCTCGTCGAGCGCCATAGGCTCTCCCTTTAGTGTGGGTGTCACTGTCATAAAATAAAAAAAAGCTAACCTACCAGAATGCACGAGCTAATTTTAAGGTTTTTCGTTCTTGACAACGGGGGCAGATTTATTTCTCAAAACGTCGACGGTTTTCCAGATATTTTAGATTTTTAGCTTTGTTGGGGTTACTAAACTATCACTTGTGCTATTTACACCCTGGGGCCAGAGCCGAAAAAGCCCTATTTTTCCAAAAAGCGTACATATGAAGTGGAGTAAACAAACATTTCTAAGATAATCATGAATCCTCCACAACAAAATATCTACAATAAAAGCCACATAGACTCGATTAAAGAGGACTTAGAGGACAAAGGTTACATGCCCAAAGAAGTTTTCTGGCTAAAACTAGGTCAGGCCAAAAGGAAAACAATGATAATTACTCGATCCAATGCCACGAGTGCTAATAGTTTGGACATATAATTATTAACTGTCATGCTAAATCCAAATGTACACAGTACCGGCCAAGTGTTATAACTGTGAAGGGGATCACCCCGCTAGTTACGTTACCTGCCCAAGAAACCCAAACTACAGACGGCCACTACCTCCCTCCAAACCTTTCAGCAACTCTGTCTCTTACGCACAAACCACAAAAGCAGGACTACAAAATACCAAGAAAATCACCAAAAACTCTCAACAGACTCAAAACACAAATCAAAATACTCAACACATTAACACCAATGCACAACCGCAGACTAACAACATTCTTTCCATGAGCGAGGACGAGATTGAGGCAATACTTTATACAATTTTAGACATTATTAAGAAAAATTCTGCATTTTAGCTACTTTCAAGCTTAAATGGCAGTTAAATCGACAAATTTGTTCTTGGTCAGTTGGAACGCGAATTCACTCTTTCCTAAGAGAACAGAGTTCGTGAACTTTCTGATTGAGAAAAAAGTAGATATCGCATTAATTCAGGAAACTTATCTCAGACCAAAAATGAATCTAAACATAAAAAACTATGCAATATAGAGGAATGACAGACCGGATCGCATAGGCGGATGAATAGCCACATTAATCAGGAAAAACATAAAACACGACACTGTGATCTCGCCGACCTCTGACATTTTTGTGGCTATCTCACTAAAGGTCAGCCTAACGGAGGGCGATATTATAGTACACTCGATCTACAAATCCACAAAAAATACTCACAGAGATAGAAATAGAAAACTTTTTTAGCTGTAGAATCTAATAAAGATGGAAATGATGATCTTGGTGGGGTTTGCCAGTCTTCACTTAAATCCCATCGCTGTCCTTCTTAACTAAACACAATAGACGAATGTTCGTTGTACTCTTGGGATTAGTCCGTTGGGACATGTGATATAGTTAGGGTTCGACTTGATCGCCAAGATGAATTCGGTATGTCCGATATTTCAATGTGTGCATCAGGATTTACCAAATGAAGTACTGCTCCATAGTAACTGACCGCCCTTGAGCTGGTTTTATCCAATAAATCATATTTGGTGACAGACTTCTACTTGGTGAGACACTGATTTGCTGTTTGACACTACAACTATTAATTTTTCTGCTTCTGAACTTTTACTGGTGATGTCGTTAGCAAACTATTTATTTCTAATTTAGATATGATGTTATGTAATAAGATGCTTAATTCAAAATTTGCCTTGCTTATTAGACAACAAGACAATAACTGTTCTCTGCATTACTAAACTTTTATATCCACCAAAATGTATTTCTGAAAGTGACGTCACACTAAAAGTTCCAAGGTCAGCTCAAAGTAATTCAAGGTCAAATGTGTGATCTTCAAATATCCGCAAGAGCACTCGAGGTCAATGTCGCTTGAAATTATCTCAAGGGCACACAAAATCAAAAGGGCGTTCTAGGTCATACACGCTGGGAGCAATCCCAAGGCCATATGCACAACCGTCAACAAAAAACTCAAGGGCATTCAAATTATCTCAATGTCATTCAAGGTAAAAGACACTGTAACGCTCAGTTCCCAAACAAATACAAACCTAATTTACATAATATACAAGTTTACAATAATCTCCAACTTCACAATAATCTCCAAGTTCACAATCGGTGGTACAGCCGTTAGTGCAGGAACAATGGCGGCCCCCAGCTTTTAGACAGTGGAGAAGGGTCGTGGTGAGTTATAATGCCTGAGCGCCACGCGGTTAACTTATCGCCATGCCCTGATGCTGGATCTTCAGTGAGATTCGACCAATAACCACGAATTGCTCTCCTCCCTGCTGTAACCTATTGAAAAACTTGGAAGGGGAAACAAAAAGAAATATCACCCCAATTAAACAAGAATAACAAGTGTATATTCCGTATTGGTGACTATACTTTTGAATTAAATAAGAAAATTTATTGCTACAAGAAGAATTTCTTGTATATGTAGCTATGACAATTAATATATAAATGTTTGCTAAAGATGGAATATTAAAAGTAACGGTTTAATGTTAAATAGTACCTTATGTTATAACTACGGCGCCCTATAAATACGAATACGTGATCACGTGTCGTTTACATGCCCTTGATTGGTGCTAAAACCTATACGGTACAAAAATATGATAACTTCTTCTACTTCGACACTCTAAATAACTCTAATCAAAAAGCAAGAAGTTAACGTGCTATTTCAAATGTACTAGATTCATGTAAGTAAAATATTCACCTATTAAATAGTAACCGTACCAGAGGTAAATCTATATGATTACGCGTCGATACGCTATGCTTATATGCGAACAGTTTCAAAAATATTTATATTATACGACGCTGAAAAGAAGTAAAACACGTGAACAAGACACGCTGAAATGAATTAATAACACGCCAAAACTATCCGGATTAGCTGGATAATCCAGTATACATATGCTAACTATTGAGAATAATTCGTTACTCCCAAATAACTTGAAGGTAACTATATTTTAAATCAAGTCATACCATCAATACTTTCATTAAGCAAATTCATCCGAAAATTTAATTTAATTCGCCCTAAATCACCAATCAAATAAAACACAATAATAAAATGAAATAAAATAAAAGTCCCAAAATACACTATATAAAATCCTAAATTAAGACTTATCTGATACGTTATCAAGCCAACAGTGAGTTCATCCAGGATCCAGGTGTTCGTCGAATCACTGGAGCGTCAAGGTCGAGAAGACACACTCCGTATGCGTTGAGGCTTGAATCAGACAGCGAGACACGCAGTCAATTGACGGTTACTCCGGAACCACGTGTTGTCAGAGGAGTCTCAGTATGCAGTCCCGAAACCCAGGTAGGAAACCGGATCGTAAGAGGACAATGGAACCAATAATTCAAAATTAAAATTCCAAAAATCCGGAAAACAGAAAACAGGAAACAGGAAAATCCAAGAATTGAAAATCCAAGAATTGAAACCCCTGAAACAAATAGGGCAAATTAGCACGCTGATCAAGCCAAAATATGAAGGAAACAGGTACGGAACCTCAACAAATAACAGATCAAAACAATATCTGTATCAAATCTATTCAAACAACATACCTTTAGATGTTAAACGGGGTTCAAGTGTGTGGCAGCTCTCGAAAGTCAAATCCCCAAACGTGGGTGCAGGTGGTCGAATCTACAAATCTTCCTTCATCTACAATCATCCATCAGACGAGAAACCATCGACGACCACAATCCTGCTCAAGGGCTTCGTTGAATACTCCCCTAACTAGGGCACTGTATATTTCACACTAAATATCAGTATCTCAACGAAAATTCCCAATTTCGAGAGCTCGGCACTGAAACCTACTGGTTCCTTCAAGATCACATAAAGACTCAATTGGCTTGCTCCGAAATGACGAGGCTAGCAGAATTAACATCGCGCCGGCCCAACATACTATGTTGCCAGAAGCGTCCCTATTTGTGACAAAGTACTAGAAAGTTATGATGTCCTTCTACCGGATTCGCCAAAACAAGCGCTAAAGCGACTCATTATCGAAATGATTTAAACCAGTTAGAATCTACTTTTATATGCTTGGTGGGAATATATAACCCACGCGTTATGCGGCAGTCAAAAATTACAATCAACACGCGCCACTAATAGCATTATGCCAAACAAGGCATTAACTTGGCAACCGTGTCGACCGTGAAGGCCACGCGCTTGTCCAGAAAGCTGTCACTTATACCGCCAAAATTATCCTCCACAGATTATGTGAAACATAGACCAATTTCCTTCGGGTCGCTAGAATCTACTCCGAGCTGAAATATTATCGAACTTTAATAATGGAGAGTTCGTGTAATACTGCGTCAATATGCGAGCGTAGAGGGCTAAACATTGATACTATCCAGTATAATTAGCAAATTCAAGCGTATGATAGCTAAATCCTACAATAAATGCAACGCGAATTAGAGTGGTTCTCGAGTCGATATCGACGGAGGGATCCGATGCGCTTTCCACCGGTCGTGTAGTCTATGGTTTAAAACCGGAGTGACATGACATACTTCTAACAAACGTCAATGTTTCATTCCTAAAATGAAAATATTCCGTAATCACCCAAGACCCAAGCAAAACAATATATTATCAAATATAAATCAATGAGAAAATTACCACAGAATGACCATCAAGTGTACAAAAAGTAAGTTATAATTACAGTGTTAGATATCCCTAAATAACCTAAAAATATAACTCGGCATGCATTATGGTCCAAACTCCAATTACTCGGCTAATCTGTAAACAATCTATCACTGTTGTTTTATTTTAGACACAACCCTCCAAGAAAGGCTGAAATGCATTCCAGATGCCCACAATACTTCGAATCAGCAATTAAAAACCATAGTTAGCAAGGTCGAAAACAGTAGATGGCCATCAAGGTGTATTATCGAACTGAAATAATGAAAGCAAGTCAAACGATTAGAAGAAGGGTTTCTTTCTCCATTTAGAAAGACAGCATAATAGGACAAAACCAAGGGGAAAATACCAATATACAACGAAGCTTTGTGGTTCCAGCTGCAACAATATATCGTGTGTGTAAAGTTAATTCGTTCAAAAGAAAGCATGTGCATTTGATATATTATAAAGACATAAATATGAAATATTTGCTTTAGAATACCTAGTTTAATGTTGGGTTCCATGCTTTTCCAATACTAGCCCTATTGTGGTAATTATCTAATTTTTGTAGTGTATTTTAATAAATAATATGATGTTTGATTATTTTCCCTCCAGAAATAGATCAATTTTAATCGACTCTGGTACCACATACGTAAATTTTTATTTTGGTCCTTCGCCATTTCGTCCAGAAAAAAAAATAAATGCGTATAGTTAATCGGAGCCCGTTACAACACCACAAAACAGTCCCAAGAGCGTTCAAGATCAAAAAGATTCAGTTAATTTACGATGGGCCATATCGGAATACCAAGAAAGGATAATGTCTACGAAATTTATTTTCTACATGGCACTAAAAAGGGCACTTATAACACCCATAATCTACACCCTTACCATACCGATATGTTAGTATCCAGTTCTTTGAATAGGACCCGTGAAGAGGCCACGTAATGGATTCTTAAAACTAATTTTAAGGTCTTTTTCTTGCTGTAATTTACGACTTAGGCTAAGAAAATAGTTCATTGTGTAATTTGATATAGGATAAGGATTTTAAGAAGGGGGCTGTAAAGTAGAAAGTTAGGAAGGAACACAGGTCTTTGGGCCGGCACACAGTGGAAGAAAACTTAATTAATCTGTGGACATTTGGCAAAATGTGAAAATGAGAATAATGGTTAGGTATTAATACTTATTTAATTTTGAAGTATATGTCTGTATACTTTATTTGTTACTTTATAAAAATATTTGCTTAAAACCTGTTTTAAGGGATATGAAAGTTAGGTGTTTTGCAGTCAATGCAAGCACGAGATCCAAACTCGAATTATAGAGCTTGGGGCTGCAAGACCAACAACATAGCAGGCAACTCCTCGCTAACGCTACAATATCATACACGCACCTAGTGATGAGCGAGACTGGTCTTGGTCTTGGTCTTGCAAAAAGCAAGACCAAGATGGTGTCGAGCACCGTTTTTTGGTTAGCAAGACCAAGACCAAGACTGTGTATGCAAGAACAAGATCAATACCAATACCATGTCCTGCAAGACCAGGATTTTTGCAAGAGTCTCGCGAGACTCTTGTAACTGTATGATAATGTCATGAGATTGTTTGTAATAATATTTTATTTCTCTATTACTTAAATTGTTTTCATATTATATTAAATTTAATTAGCAAGGTGGGCTGTAAATTGAAAATCAGTTGCGGTTTTCTTTAATAGAAATCAAATACGCCGAAAATGCTTTGTCGGAAGCCGGAAGCCGCAAATCGCTCGCTTTTTGCTTTGACGATACTCGCGATAACGCCTCATAATACGTAAGAAATGTAGACATCAACACAGACTTATTTAAACATAAAACCAATGAAAGGCTATGTTAAAAACATACACACAAAATGCATAGAACAAATACAAAATCACGAAAACTCACTCATACGAGAACTATATGACAGACTTAAATCCCAACAGAACTTTATACAAAAACCTAAAAGCTCCCCCCGACCCTCCATACTTTCTCACTGCAAAGCCTTCAGGCTTTCAGCGACCTCTTCTCTACCTCTCTCCTCCTTTTCCCTACCTCACCAACTGGTGTTTAAACTTAATCATATATCATAAATAAATAATAAGAAATAGATGCATGATTGTTATAGTTTCTGGTAACAAAGATTTCATGTAGTCTAAATTTTGCGCGTTTTAAATGTGTTTGCCTTCACGCTTCACTAGAGCAACATAACATTTCTATTTGTTATTTTTTTATGGTAATTTTAATTCTTATTGCAAACAAATTAGATTGCATAAAATTAAAATATTCATATTGGAGATAGAAGTATTATTTTACCAGAGTGAAGCAAAATTACATAATGTATCGGTTAAT